>SMSR01011774.1:33449-47195 GCA_019453355.1 Ceratina japonica | reverse complement strand
ATAAGGGATTCTATACGTTTACCAAGAGTAACGAGAGGTTACTCAGTGTTGCCCTGAGGGGACTGCCGGCTACTCCTGTAAAAGCAGTGCTTGACGAGCTCCGTAAAGCTGGTCTATCTCCGATCAATGCTTCCTCGATTGGCAAAACTCCTGATAAGCCCATTTACAGGGTTAATTTCCCTGCTGGTACTAGCCTTGGTACTGTTAACAAGGTTGGGTATCTTTTCTCGATCCGCATCTACTGGGAAAAATTCTACTCCCACAAGAACTATACCCAGTGTTATAGATGCCAGGCTTTCGGGCACTCAGCCTCGAATTGCAACATTCCGCCGAAGTGCGTTAAGTGCGGTGACAGTCATCATTCCTCTCAATGTCAAAAGCCGAAAGATATACCGGCTAAATGCGCAGTAACTGCAGTGGCAGCCATACAGCCAACTTCTCTGGGTGCCCCTCCCTCTTAGAATATCTAAGTGATAGGGAATCTATTTCTTCCAGAACGCGTAAGGATACCCCCGGGTTTAACCTTACGCAGGTACAATCTAAGAATTTCCCTCCATTAGACAGTAGGGCTAAAGGGCCTCCTTTCTCTGGGTCTATGATGCTAACCCCCCTCCCCCCATTTCTACCAGAACGGGTCCCTTTTACTCTGACGCAATTAAAGGCTCTCGTTCGCGAATAGTCAACTTAGATAAGAATAACAATTTAAATAAAAACATTGACAATGTAAAATCCCAAAACCTAATGGGTGATAACTTTAATGATCTCATGAATGAATTTAATATATTGAATTCTTTAGTCGATGTCAGCCTAATGCTTAAAACTCTCCGGACTCTAATTTCACAACTCAGAACCTGTGTTAACAACAGGGACAAGTTTCAGGTTTTCATGAGTGTTCTTAGGAGTTTTGATTAAAATGGCAGCTCAGACCTCTTTCCCCAAAATAATGTCATGGAATATTCGTTCAGTCAAGAAGAATAGAAACGAGCTGTTTTTGCTTATTACCAGATAACAGCCGGACCTGGTTCTGTTAATGGAGACGATGTTGTCCACTAGTGACGTCGCTAGCATTCCCAATTTTGCTATGATCAGGCAGGACAGAGATGCGGGCAGAGGTGGTGGGGTGGCCATTCTTGTAAATAAGCACATTCCTCATTCCACTATTGCTCCCAGGAGTATTAGTGGCATGGAGTGCTGCTTTGTCAAGCTGCACTTTCCCAAGATCTACATTGGTGCTGCGTACATCCCTCCTTCTACCAAACTCTTGGTAGCTATGCTCGATATCCTTGTTGGGGTGGGCTCCCCCTTCGTCATAGGTGATGACCTAAATGCCAAACACAGGGCATGGAATAATCCCAGGGTGAATAAAAGTGGCAATGTCCTATTCAACCATCATCTGAGGAACGCCTATGAAATCGTCCACCCTGATGATTTCACGGGGTTCGTCCCAGGAGTCAATCCCTCCACCATTGACATCTTTCTCTCGTCAACGAGTCAAGAGCTCAAATGCGAGACTCGGGACCCTGGTCCTTCCGACCATGCGCCCCTCATACTATATCTTGCATCAACTCCCCCGAACATCAGAATTGATCACGTAGTTGACTGGGTTAAATACAGATCCATTACAGATGGCTACGTCCTGAAGACCGACTTCGTAACGATCGGCGAGATCGATGATGAGATTCAGAGCCTCACGCGCAAACTGCGATATAATTGCAAAAGTGTCCCCTATCCACAAACCTGGGAAGCCCAGTGATCAGGCTTCCAGTTGTCGGCTCATCAGCCTCTTGTCCATACTTGGAAAGACCTTGGAGGTTTTTATCTCCGACCAAATCCATAGCTATCTTCGAACAAACAATATCCTCATTGAGCAACAGTTTGGTTTCCGGAAATCGCCACTCTCCACCAAATCACCCGTATCTCCCAGCAGATTACAAATGCCGTCAACACCAATAGATCTACTGTCATGGTCCTCCTTGATCTAGCAAAAGCATTCGATTCCGTTTGGTATGATGCCCTTGTTTTTAAATTACACAATCTCGGATTCCACCCCATGATTATTGCTCTGATACATAACTATCTAGCTAATAGATTTTCTATGTCAAGGCTGATGGTGCCGATTCCTCAACGCGCATGGTGCTTGTTGGTGTTCCTCAGGGACCTATCCTGGGGCCTATCCTGTTTAATATTTTCATCAATGACATCCCGTCACGCTTTAATTGTACTTTGGCATTGTATGCAGACGACACGGCAATGCTCACGTCGTCCACTAAAATCTGGGTGGCCTGTGCCAGAATGCAGGATTATATTACAACGATCACTGAATTCTTCACCAAATGGAAGCTGACACTTAATGCAGACAAAATTGAGTCCATCGTCTTTACCAGAAAACGTAAGGCATTCCCGGGCCCACTTGAAGTACAGGGTGTCTAAATCGCTTGGTCCAATCAAGTCAAATACCTCGGGGTAGTACTGGATTCCAGGCTTACCTGGATTCCTGCTATCAACGACCGGGTACTGAAAACTTTGAAAGTCGCGGGAACCCTTAAGGCAGGGGCTTCAGTAGTCGGGGGCTATGTGTTAGTAGGACGGTACATGTGTGAATGCGTATATGTATATAGCTATCTATTTACTCGTATTTTGCCTCTATAGATAGGAATAGAAGTAAATATCCGGATAAGATAGTAACTATAGATTTCAAACTGTGTCGATAGCCTCGACTTATCAGTTTGTATGCAACTATGACAATAAAAATATAATTTTTCGGAACACGTCTCGTTGAGTATGATGAACGTGAAGTTACAATATGGTCGCTACCAGCCGGCGCGATACGAACCGATGAAGTATAATTCTGAATATAGTGAAATTTAAACTTTTCTTCCCTACTTTCGTTGGCTATCGACAATCTTTGCATAAATGGGAAACCAATTATATAGGATTTAGGTGTATTTATTGCCTTATTGATGAATAAAACGAGTAAATCGAAATCCGTTCTACGCCAACGTAAAAATGGTATGCCTACAGCGCTTGTGTCGATTTCGACTATTACGTGAGTCTTGGGTCGGTAAAAGTAGAAAACAGGTCATTTGTTATTTGGTGGTATTTTAGACTATTATGAATGTATCGACCGCGTAGGACAAAACAGAGACCAAGCACCATATTGCCATATCTCGAAAATAAGTACGCCGTTGACATATCGTGTCGGCTATTCGACGCTGGCAATGACTTATTTTTTCGGTAGGGCATCGCGATTATGCTTATCCACTGAGACCCTTTAGTAAGATTTCTGTAAATTTTTTATATAAAACCGAATTTTTTAATTAATATTNATTTTCTATGTCAAGGCTGATGGTGCCGATTCCTCAACGCGCATGGTGCTTGTTGGTGTTCCTCAGGGACCTATCCTGGGGCCTATCCTGTTTAATATTTTCATCAATGACATCCCGTCACGCTTTAATTGTACTTTGGCATTGTATGCAGACGACACGGCAATGCTCACGTCGTCCACTAAAATCTGGGTGGCCTGTGCCAGAATGCAGGATTATATTACAACGATCACTGAATTCTTCACCAAATGGAAGCTGACACTTAATGCAGACAAAATTGAGTCCATCGTCTTTACCAGAAAACGTAAGGCATTCCCGGGCCCACTTGAAGTACAGGGTGTCCAAATCGCTTGGTCCAATCAAGTCAAATACCTCGGGGTAGTACTGGATTCCAGGCTTACCTGGATTCCTGCTATCAACGACCGGGTACTGAAAACTTTGAAAGTCGCGGGAACCCTTAAGGCAGGGGCTTCAGTAGTCGGGGGCTATGTGTTAGTAGGACGGTACATGTGTGAATGCGTATATGTATATAGCTATCTATTTACTCGTATTTTGCCTCTATAGATAGGAATAGAAGTAAATATCCGGATAAGATAGTAACTATAGATTTCAAACTGTGTCGATAGCCTCGACTTATCAGTTTGTATGCAACTATGACAATAAAAATATAATTTTTCGGAACACGTCTCGTTGAGTATGATGAACGTGAAGTTACAATATGGTCGCTACCAGCCGGCGCGATACGAACCGATGAAGTATAATTCTGAATATAGTGAAATTTAAACTTTTCTTCCCTACTTTCGTTGGCTATCGACAATCTTTGCATAAATGGGAAACCAATTATATAGGATTTAGGTGTATTTATTGCCTTATTGATGAATAAAACGAGTAAATCGAAATCCGTTCTACGCCAACGTAAAAATGGTATGCCTACAGCGCTTGTGTCGATTTCGACTATTACGTGAGTCTTGGGTCGGTAAAAGTAGAAAACAGGTCATTTGTTATTTGGTGGTATTTTAGACTATTATGAATGTATCGACCGCGTAGGACAAAACAGAGACCAAGCACCATATTGCCATATCTCGAAAATAAGTACGCCGTTGACATATCGTGTCGGCTATTCGACGCTGGCAATGACTTATTTTTTCGGTAGGGCATCGCGATTATGCTTATCCACTGAGACCCTTTAGTAAGATTTCTGTAAATTTTTTATATAAAACCGAATTTTTTAATTAATATTTTATTTGATTAATATTTTATTTATTATCATTTTTTAAAAATTACATTATAAAATGTACAATAAGTTTGGCGTCAAGTAGGCTGTGGTACGTCATATTTATTTTGCTCGGATTCGGACAGAGCAATGCAGGAGGGACAAGGATCAGTCTATCCTTTCCTCGGAGTTTCGACTTTTATGAAATATATATGTACTCGTATATCTGTCATGTGATGTTGCCTATACATGGCCTATACTATGTGCTACGGTGGAATTCAATGATGGACCTGCATTCAGGTCTCTTGTCTCTGTGAGGGTAAATCTCTGCATTCTTTGCTGAAAAGGTTCTGATACGCGTATGGTAAACAGAGAATGATAAGTGATAAGAGATAAGAAGACTCTCACGTAGCGTGCTAATCGCAAAATGTAGCTAGAGTTTCTAACAGCGACTACCTCTAACAGCGGTGCTGAAGTCAACTCTTGTTTACATCCAAACGGACTCCGTCCCTTAAACCGCATATTTCACACTCGTCTCAATTGAAAACAAATATCAAGCTTTCGATTTATCGAATTTGTATAAGGCCTGTTCTAACTTACGGAGCTCTCGTTTGGTGGGACTGTATCTCCAAAACAAGAAAGATTCAAGTACAAAGGGTACAAAATAAGATCCTTAAGTCCATTATCAGGGTCCCTTGGGACATTCGCACTGTGGAGCTTTGCAGGAGGGCCGGCACTCCCTTCATTGATGAATATATTAATCGCCTCATTGAAGGCTTTAATATCGATGTACATAGTAATCACCTTATTAGAGACCTAAGACTCTTTAATATGCATACTATTCCCTATAGGATTAAAGTTAAATTTCCTTTTTTCAATAAATTTAACAACATGCCGAGCTAAGTGTTATCGCTATCACCCGCTGCCTTAGTGCATCCTTCGATTCTGCAGCCTCTCACCCTCACTCGCATGGGATTCCTGCTTTATGGTTTGCCTGATAAACTTCTTTTATTTTTAATTCTTTATTTTATCATAACTTATTATACTTAACTTTATTAATCTATTTGTTTAATTTATCTGCTTTAGTCTCACCCAGCAGGTTTCCTCGGGGCAAACATTCGTTTAATTCATTCACGCACTTTTTTAATTTCATCGTGACATTGACAGGATTTCTCAAGGTCATTACAAAGTCGAGAATTGGGAGCACCATGAACAGCACTTAATACCTGACAACTTTTGTTTCAAATGTTTTTTTTATATCCCCTCCATTTTTGAAGTTATATACTTTTGTCCCTAGAACAGGCTTTTCAACGTACTGTGCGCCGCCCCGAGGAGCTATGAACAGAATAGGCGGCAGAAACGGGGACAACAAGATTAAATCCAATGGGATTTACTACAATACAGAATTAAAACAATATAATTGATGTTTAATGTATTCTGAAATTTAATGTATTCTTAAATACACAAACTTCTTGATGATATACTTCTTGTCAAAGGTGCAGATACAAGAAGAATCATACAAAAGGTAACACTGTTCAACAAATTGAGAATACTACATTATTATTATATACATTTTAATAATACTGTGTTGTTCAGTTGGATAGTCATGAAATACCCCATATTACGTTTTTGTAGGCAATTGTATATAATATGGATAAACCGCTACACATACGTGAATACACATTATTGAGTTACGTAAAATAAAATTTGAAAATAAAAGTAACTAACTATGAGTAACAATAAGCACTTGAAACTGTTCATGTGGAAACCAGGAATCTGTCATATTTCCAAAGATAATATATTTTCCAAGTGTCTACATCAATTTAAACTAATACACCTAACCTACTAATTTATAATGTAAATAAACCTGATTAATAAACATGAATTTTTAACAAAACGTCTTTCTTTGACAACAAGTTTACATTCATACATCAATTTTTACCACAAGCTATTCAAGTGAATAGATTGTAAGTCGAACCGAAAATTAAAAGCATTTTTCAGACGCTCGATTCGCATGATTTCGCCGGTCCATCAGTATCAACGATCGTGCGATCTCTACGAGGCGCAATACTAACAAGAGGAAGTTCAGGTCGCTGATAAACGGATTTTTTTTAAACTTACAGGATTTGAAGATATCATATCCAAGTTTAATTTGGCAAAGTACTAGCGCACACCTCTCAAGATTTTTCGACAAATTTGCAATTGCACATTACTATAGTTCGGTATCATGTCTTCGAGTTAAGATTGTAACAACGAGCCGAGGGAGATAAATCTTAACTTCTTATCTGTCAATTCGGAATGATTCTATTAATTAGCGTTATTCCACATGTTCTATAATATAATATAAATATATTTCATCATTATACAGAATGGGCCATTTTGAACAGTACGGTCAATTTTTTCGGAAACTGAACTTCGTTGAAAATGCTTTCAACAAAACATTTAATGTTTTAAGGGGGTCATCAAACGGCGAAGATAAATTTGATCTTGAGATCGATTTTAAAGATTATTTCAAGGTCAACTTCATTTTTTAAAATGAAATCTCCAATTTTTTATTGCAGATTCAATTTCTTCGGAAAAAATATGTAACTTTTGTTGGAAACATTTTCTTCGATTCGCAACGGATGACGCTGTAATTATAAAATACACAATTCAAGATGGCGGTCTAGATTTTTGAAAATCAACGATTTCATGCCAAATTTGGTGCACCGCAGTCTCTTAGGTCACTGATCAAGAATCTGAAGTCAGATTTACAAAATTCAAGATCAAATATCCAGGATGGCGGACGAGATTTCCGAAAACCAACGGATTCGTGCTAAAATTGGTATACGGAAATTTTTTTAGGTCGCTTAGGTCTGACCTCAGATTTGCAAAACTTAGCGACCTAATAAAACCTGAACGGTACCAAATTTGGCTTAAAAATCCGTCGATTTTTCAAAACTCCCGTCCGTCATCTTGGAACCGCTTTCTTGGAGACGCCATCGTGAATTTTGTATTTGCGAATCGAACAAAATGTTTCCAACAAAAGTTACATATTTTTTGCCGTAGAAATTGAATCTACAATAAAAAATAGGGGGTTTTATTTAAAAAAATGAAGTTGACCTTGAAATAACCTTTAAAATCGATCTTAAGATCAATTTTATTTTCACCATTTGATGGCCCCCCTGAAACACTAAATCTTTTGTTGAAACCACTTTCAACGAAGTACGATTTCCGAGAAAGTTGACCGTACTGTTTAAAATGACCTACACTCTATGTATTAGGAGAGAAAGATAAATAGAAAGAAGTGACGCATACTTACATTATGAAGCTCTACATAACGCGGTGCGCTGCCTCGCGTGACACGCTTGGCTATACGAGCCACGGTCCACGTTGTGCTACGTGCTAAGTCATGCCGTGCATGCGTCAATGCATTCGCCTACGCGTGGTTTGTTCGCGCGTTGCGCGGGTTGCCAGGCAATACGTTTCAGTGGAAGTCAGCCTAGTAGCTACGATTGTGGCGGGAGAACGTACCTCGGCTAGCTACGTTGAGAACTCACGGGGTCGAAGCATTGAACATCATGACGGGCGATGACAGTAATATCTCAAGTGACAACAACACTCTTTAAATATCTACCATGCGCTACGGAACAGCTATAGAATGAGCCGTTTCACAGATCAGTGGCCACCAACATCTGTCATCCCACCGATCGGTTGACCTTGCGTTGCGTCGCTTATCACATATTGTTTTACCATCTTTTCTTAAACTTTTTCAAGCCACTATGACTTATTAACGCTCCCGCCTGAACTTCTCATATTTACATGCACTACAATGTGCATTTTGGTTTCTCTACTAGATTAATAAACATATGATTTTGCATAATGTCTACTTTTTATTATATGTTCAATATAAAGAATTAGATGTAATACAATAAGTAATGAAATTTAAATGTGAGACCCACGAATTGGGGAGAGAGAAACACATTTTGAATGGTCTGAAGAAATGGAATAAGAACGTCTATTCTTGTAAGATGTTCCGGACAATTAAAATCGTCGAACCTCGCATGCTACACGCACTTCCTCTTTTTGGAATAAACGTAGCACGTGAATGAGGTCGATAAGAATTATCATCATGCACACCGTTTCATCATTTGCATAGATTAATTACAGGACGGAGAAGTTTCAACAAATTTCGTGTGAATTCGTTAATTAATTGTTGAAAGGCTTTATAATAAAAACTATAAATAAATAATTATAGATGACACATTGAACTATTCTGCTCTATGGTATTCTTTACATGCTTATTAAAGTTTTGATTTACAGTCACGTTTATATTGATATCAAGAGTCTATGCGCAGGCGACCTTGTGCATATGACGAGTTATCAACTCCCAGTTTTATGCATTTTCGCTCATTATCGGTACTCGCTCATTCTCTTCGGATTCAGTATAGCTCGCACTATGGGTTTTAGTCTAGTATCAATACCGATTTTTCGTTCATTCCTTCAGTCAATCGATGCAATCAACGAACAGACATGCACTGACATGTGTAAACAAGTTGTTCAGATAAGACGAAACTAAGAGATATGTATAAATTAAGAAACCATATTGGAGCGTGGCAGAATTAATTAAGGAGTGATAAGAAGTGTATGGAGATTACTTGCAGTAACTGGATCATTAACATAAAAATTGCATTAAATTCACTGTAATTGATTCAAATATTCTCCCATTATTTTGTAAAAAAGTATATAATATTTCATTCAATAGGTGATTTATATCCGTATATATGATCTCTACTCTATCATACCATTTGGTATATATGGTATATATGGTACATATCATATAAATAGTATATGAACTCACCATCTACCATGGATGTATTTGACATCCATATAGATCCGAAGATTTGAAAAACCCGTTTTTAACCACATTAAATACACTCATGTATTACTGAACATTTTATCATACTGAACAGGAATAGTATTTTTTCACACATAGAAGCATCCTACCAGTCCTATATTCTCATTTAAAAATTGTATTGTAAGACATGTACTTGCGTCTTCGTGAACTTTTCATCTTATGTCTTCGATTTTCTTTGTATTCAAAGGGTTATTTTCCTGCCCGAGAAAATTAAATAAATAAATAAATAAATAAATACATAACATATCATCATTTGATTCGCAAATTGTTCCAGAATAGTCCATCCGCACACATACTTCACCTACAATGGCTTACGAAACTACTTTAAACACCTTTTAAGAGTGTAGGGTTCCTACAATAATTCCTATTAATAATCTGACACGGTTCAAAATGGAACAATTTTTTAAATATTAATTTTAACAACTTCATTGTCTTCGGGATGTTAAGTGGTCTGGTTTACTACATAGTATGTAACAAAACTTATTTTTAGATATTCCTCAGAATCTCGAGAAAAGAAAAGGAGACATGATTTTTAAACTCTCTTTAATATCTACAATATTTGAAACATCCTGTTTGTAGGTTTTCCTTCTTTGTACTTACATTACTAATAACTCCCTTTCTACTTTACTGATTTTATTTTCATACTCTATCTCATTTTATATTCTACGAGAAATCATGTCGAATATTTTAGACAGTATTTCATTCAAATTAGCTGCCAGTAAACTAGGCAAATTTTTTGAATCCTAAACGGCGTTCTAAAGGAAAATTAAATGAATACTTATAGATGCAAAAGATCATTTATTAACATGTTAATTGTCCATTTGTCCAATTATCCATTTATCAGCATGTAAACATATTCCAAACTGGCGAATCTTGTCGCATCCGTCGTTGACATGTTTTACTGAAAAATTGAAAAAAGTACTTTTATTAAAACTTGTATTCAATAGTTCTGTCCAAAGCTGGGGATAATTAAGGAAGTAATTTACGACAATTTTTGAGAGAGGAATTGTCTGTATCCTTGTCTGCAAATATTAATGCAATTCACTCTTTTAAATAATTTGTGAAAATTATCCCTGCACTTTTTTCTAAATAAATCTTACTCATTTCTATATTCCTCAAGATATAAATGACTGCAAGACGAAATCTTAAGTTTAGTTTCATTCAAAATGTCAGCTCATTAGATTCGATGTACTGTTGGTGCCGTGTGTATAATAATTATAATATTTTGAAAGAAAGAAAGAAAAATAGAAAAGTATGGGTGAGGAATGGGATATTAAGAAGTTGTGGACGTGGTATGTACGAAACGCTATCTGAATTGAAACTAGGGGATCCTAACTCAATAATGATCCATGTCGTTTTGAACGTCGTTCTGCGTCTGCGTTCTAACACGTAACTATTGAATTATAATAAATTTAAAGGGATGAAGTTTAAAATGACTAATATACGTGACATTTAAAATTACTAATAAACAAGATTCTTGAAATTTTTTAGTGATAGCTATCTCACACTTCTTTGCGTATAATATGCAGTGACTCTCGTTAATATTCGAGCACACTTCAAAACGGAATAAGTTTTTTAATATTGAGCCAACTAACTTAATTTTTTGTGGGCTTTTAAAAGGCTTAGTTTACCTTATAATGTGTAACAAACAATTAAAATAAATTACTATTCGTCAAAATCTTGAAGGAAAAAGAAAAGATCATGATATTTAACTTTTTTATTGGAGACTCTAGTAAAAATTTTAAACGTCCCGTTTGTAGATCTAAATATGTTAAGTATATGAATGTGTAAAGTTTCATATAAATTCGTGAAACCATAAAAAAGTTAGACATATCGAAACATGTAAAAATTCTTCAGTTCATCTCAGTCGTAGATTGAAAGTCGTGAAGAACTGCGATTTTTTAAATTCCTAATCGCTTATAGGGCATAGCAATATTGATCGATTTTGATGAAACTTTATACATACTTACTGAGATTTTTCAAACGAGACACTTCCAATTTTTATTACAGACCCTAACAAAAAAGTAAAAAACCATGTCCTTTAATATTTTCTTCGCAATTTCAATGAATACAAGTTTTTTCTAATTTTTGGTTAGACATTCTACAGTAAATTAAACTTTTTAAAATTCCACAGAAGATCAAGTTTTTTTATCCAATACTAAAAATGATATTTCGTTTGGAAGTATGTCCGAATATTAATGGAAGTCACTGGACTCTTGTTCTAAAATCTATTTTGTCCAATCGCTAGAAGTGAGTGAAAAATCGTGTGTCATATTAGAGGTAACAGCTTGTATGTCTTTTGCCCCATCACTCATTGCCAAATGTGCTTTATTTGAGATTATCCCAGTTCTTAAATTGTCTATGTAAATTATTTTTCGTTCCAGCTAATATCACTTTCACTCATATTACGTTCACCAAATGTTGTTTTGAATCTATTTCGTTTTTTTATTTTATTACGGAAGTCTGCTTCTTGTATTCGAAAGTTCAGGAAACTTCTCACTGTGAAATTAATTTAAATATTTCTTTCTGTGCAGACCACTTTTCTTTATTTCTGTTTAGTGAATGATTCTCACTAAATATTCACCGTTGGAAGTTGGAAATAACTTATGATACAAAGGAAAAATGTATGTACATTATAGTGACTGCTTTAATTTTTGTTTACGATTGTTACAATTTTTACCCATTCGTTTATGTTTACATGTAGAGTGATAAAACAAACCAGTAAGTGAAAAGAGTTATGTGAACAGAAAGTAGACCATTTACTATTGTGTATGTTGTTTCACTGTTGGGAACGGAGCGATGCTAACTAAACAGGCTTACACGGCTAGGAGAGTTGCTGCAGCAAGAAGTGTCGCAAGTTGTTTGTAAGTGTCCACACCTTAAAGCAGTCAACGAGTCTAATTATTACCTAATTCTCAGACATCTACGGCTATGTGATGTAACTGCTGTATGTGAAGTGGGGCAGAGCTGTTTGTAACTATATTGTGTATGGCATCTGTGTTGAGGTTTGCACCAGACATCTGCTTGAAAAATACAAATATAAAACGTGAAATACTGAATTTTATTTCGCTCGAATAAAAAATATGAAAAAGTTTACATACTGTTCCTTAAGCCTGGGCGCAGCAAGTCAAAGTACAGCTGGCTCTTCTTACGATTTCTTTGTGTTCACTTTCGGTTTGGCTAAGGATAACTTCCGGGAGTAACATAAAATCGTCTGAGAAATGAATAGATTTTTTTTTTAAATGCAAGCTTTTTTACCATTTTTAAAATTATATGAAGTTCATCTCACCATATGTTAATTTCGTTTTCTCTACGCAAGTTTCAACTTCTTTTCGAGGGATCGAGCACACCTGGATTAAACCTACAATCACACGTTCATGGTCCTCAGGATTTTCGGGAATTTTAGCTGCACTAGCAAATGTTTAAAATAAAACAAACAGAAATTTTATATTGTTGTAATTGTTTTACTCATGTTTTGACATAGTTCTATAATGTTTTAACCATTTTATTTAACATTGCTTAATTCTGATTGTGAGTTTTATGAATGACCAAATATAAAATTCTTCAAATGCATTTCATGCAATATTAAAAAATAATTGACAAACGTAAATATCGCCACTAGATGTTTCATTTGCAAATACTTATGAGTGTCAAACAAACAAGTGACGTGAACACTATGTACTTTATGTGCTACGAATTTTCCACAACGAGAAAAAACACGCGAGACAAATCGATTGGATCTGACTTCGGAATGGATGATACTGACTCTGATCAGTACTTGCATCTCATTTATACCCAGTTAGATTGCGATTCGATTCAAGGTCAAAGGTACATGATCTATTTATGTTCATTCAGAATTACGAGCGATAAATGTTATGTGAGAATGACTGCGATTTGCGACACTCATTTTGTGATTACATGTCAACAAGCTTATTAATTTATAGATCAAACGAGCCCGCTGAAGGCGGGCGAAGTTCGATCAAAATTATATGAAGAGTCTCGTTCGAAGATGATAATTGTAGTCATGCTTGTCATGCGTACGCCACAACGTTTTCTGTAAAGTAAAAGGGCTCCAATTTCACACCATTCAATCGATCGCCTTCATATTGTTTTGTGTGAAGATTATAGAATTATCACACAATATCCTGAAGATGATATAGGGAAAGACCTATATGGGGTTTCGCCCGCCTTCAGCGGGCTCGTTTGATCTATAAATTATATTACAAAGTCTCGTTCTCGATGATAATTGTAGTTCTTTAGAGCGAGTGTGATAATTCTAAATAAATACTTGAAGAAACAAGTATTTAATTTTT
>SMSR01011774.1:0-10005 GCA_019453355.1 Ceratina japonica | reverse complement strand
GAAGAAACACGTGTTAAACACTCGGTACCTCTGCGACGTGCAATTAGATAATGTCGACACTTTGCCGTAACCGTAGGCACCCCGTACGCTGGTAAAAACTCTTTGTACATTTTATTGCAGGGACTTTACCTGCCTACAATGTGCCCATGTGTGTGTGAGTTGATAGTTTCTAGCTGCAAGTCGTAGAAGTACCGCGTGTTTAACACTTGGGGTACATTGAACATATGACAAGGAATCGGAAGTCGAGTTTCTTTCAAGATTGGCGAATGCATTTTCATGAACGAATTTGTCCATCGAGTGAGGACAATTCTCCCGAAGGAAAGTTGTGGGAAACGGATCAGTAGATATCAAGTCGTACGCCACAACTCAAGATAGAGCTCGAAAAATCCAACGGAGACAATTACGAGATTTTGCGGGTGTTCGAAGCGGCAACAATTAAATCGATAAAAAAAAAGTATTTGTTGAATGTAGAGAAATACACAGAAATTTTGATTATTTCGTTTACTAACGACAAACCTTGGACAAATAAGAAACCACTCAGATAAAATTTGAGTACATTTGTTGCTTCTATGTCCAATACGGTCTTACATTAGGATCTTATTATTTGCGGCCATAATGTCGACGTTGCAGTAGAGCCACGGCTTATAGGCGGCCATAAACGACATTCGGAGATACAAGAAGGTAAAACAGACAACTCCTTATCTGACGGTATACTAAATTATCATCAGTCCAGTAGAATTAGTATTTTTTCGTAAAAAAAAATAATAATATGTATTTTACTGCATAATATTATCCGGAAGAGGTTGCTAATACATACTATAAAAGTCATTATACAGTTGGAGACGCGCACGGAATTATGCGAAAACTATGTGAAGAAAAAATCGTACTTCAATCTACGTAGATTCATTTTTGTCGAAAGAAAGACATTTTTGTCGAAAGAAATCATTGAAAGTTGAAACATCTATAAAATCATCGCTAAATTTATCTTATTATAATATCCACTAGGTGTGGGGGAGTTAAGATTTTTCACGTTCAATGTCCACCAAAATCATGCTGTATACAACATGATATATAGTTGAGAGTATATCGTTCTTTTATTTTATTTTATATGTGCTACATTAATTTTCTTCCAAATTACATTCGTACAGCTTACCATTACATATAATATAAAATAAAATAAAATAAAATAAAACAACGGTATACTGTCAAATATGTATTGATGTGCTAACCTGGACGAATTCACACACATTAACATGATATACATCTTTACTTGCGATATTATGAGATCGTAACATGGATTATTGGCCTTCGATTGCAACATTTTTCCTCGATATTCTTGCGTTCCTTCTGAAAAATTTATAAAAGTTAGTTGCGCGATGGAATGGAAAGAAATAAATGAATATTTTTTTATAGAGGTTGAAAAATGCATTTACGCATGCCCTTCATGGAAATAATGGAGGAATATGTGGGACTCAACCCCAGTCAGAGTAATGTGCATTTCTTTGCGCCAAAAGTTATCGTCGCGTTTGACTTTCACGTGCTTTAAGCCGTACGGTGTCCACAAACAAAATATACAGTATTGTCTGTCCGTTGTATGCAGCTGGCCCTGTACTTGATAGAAATATTTGTGTTCTCTGTTAAGCTCAGTGACTGTTGAGCACAGAGTGTCGTCTTCATTGAGTGCAAAATCGCTATTTTCTCTATCAAACGGATTCTCTTCTTCTTTTTCTACTTTTCCCTTCTTTACTTTAGGCGTGTGTCTTCTTTTTCTTTGGTTTTTCGCAAAAACACTTTGAATTGGTTTGAGTGTTCCAATCGCCAATTCTGGTGTCATTCTTTTCGCCGATTCCAGACACTTGATCTCGACCAAGGTGTCTTCCCTGATTAAGCCATCTGGAGATGCACCCAAATAGGGTATTTCGGAATTTATGAATAGCCCTCAATTCTGTATTGGAACCTGGAGCTTTTCCGATAATTGTTTACGGGCCTTTCCTTCGTGATCTTTGCCATATTGTGTAGCTGCACTGTAGAAATTGCGCTGGTATATTAAACGTTCTACTAATGTACCACACAGTGTGTCTGGTCTTCGGCGATATACTTGCCCGAAGTTTGACGCTGTCAATAATTCCTTCTTATAATATTGCCACTTGTCGTCAACGGCTTGCGTTACAATTTCTGTTTGAATTTCTTCTCGCTGGGATGCCAACTTCTTAACATTGCCATGCGATTTACCACTTCCAAGTTGAAGATGTCTTCACCTAAGTCAGGCTCCTCTACGTTAGTACCGTAGTCATGATCTTTTGTCATACACAATGTTTCTCGAGGCGGCTGCTCAGTTTTCTCTGTACATTTTTTTGGTTCTCGTTTCCTGTATTCTCCAATGCGTTGCGTTTCCAAAGAAACTAACATCTTGGGGGGCTCTTGTTCCATCTGTGAGCTCAATGTTGACAACCCCTTTTTCTCGGAGTTATACTGCAGGACAGCAAGGTGAACTCTTATTGTATAAGATTCCCTTTGTGTTAAATTCAGTCGTTTTCCGCTAGTGTATTTTGCCATTAGCGAATTAAAGCATTCCACTGCATTGTTTGTGTAATTGTATAGAAAACTCTCAGCCTTCAGTGCGACGTACCTCACGATCTCTTGTATTTGGACGTAAATACCCTTTTTCTGGAGATCCGGAACAATGTTCTTTTCGTTCTCTTTTGGATTGCCGTCACAGAAATACCCCAGTTCTCGACAGTGTTTATGTTCTCCAAAGACATGACTAGGGATACTCGTTATATCCTTGTGCAAATTGTTTATTTTCTGTTGCAGCGATACATCTTCGTTGACGCGATGCTTCACAGCGTGCTTGATACCTGTCCACATCCGAAGAATACTGCTGTCCAATTGTTTCCTCAATGCTCCAGCGGAGCGAATGGCCTTCACTTTATTTGCGAAATTTCGCAACAAGTGATTTGTGCATTCGAGTTTCTTGATTTGAATTGACAGTGAACGGTAAAGATCCAAATCTAAAATCTTCTTGTACACGCTACTGTCACCATCGGCAATTAAAACATTGTACACAAGTTTATGCCACTTCAAGCTAACACGGAAGCCTTCTGCGATGGAAGAACACTCCATGCTCGTAGACGAGGCCGTAATCTTCCAGTTCTTGAAGCATCTGTGTTGTCACGGTGCTTCATACTTCTTGCGAGCAGCATTGCAGATCACGCAAATCTTGTTCTTGACTTCTACAAACAACACTCTTCTTGTATGGTAGCCTAGAATGACTCCGAAACCACAAAAGAAATTGTACTGTGACCTGTACGATCTCTTTGACCAACATACATCGGCTATAACAGGAATGCAATAGGCTACTATTTCGTTCGTTTTGAGACACCGAATCACGTCATCTTTTGCCATTGCCAGTTGGCGTTCTGCCTCAGCCGCCTCATTCATTGCTTTTTCTGATAACTTGAGGAAATCTTCTCCAAGTTGGTCGTGGTATTTTCGGTATCGCTTTACCGACATGCATTTAATATTACATGTTGCAAAATTTTCTTGCAGTTGCGTATAACCACCTCCAGTGGCAAGTGTCGCTGCTACAGCACTTTTATTCAGGTCCATACGATTACACTTTTCTGGCTAGCTAAATACTTTGCCTTCATACTTGCACATTCGACACTTGTACGTTCAAATTGTTTTAAGGCCTTCGTGCTGTTTCCGAACAACTTCCATATGGTTTATATTGCAAGAAGTCGTTGAATTGTGGGTATTTAAATCCTGCATCTGTTTGAAATAATAGCTTTCGTTCATGATGCATCGTGTATCGTCTTCTTCTATTTCTTCGGCATCCTTCGAGATTTTCTCTTCTTCGAGGACTTTGTTTTCAACAGCCTCTTACTCATCCCGTAGAATTTGCCAAAGTACGTCTTGCTCATGATTAATTTCTTCGCCTTCGCTAGCGCTGCAAGTTTCATCCGAACTGTAGTCTACAGTGTTTATACGATGATCTTCCAACGTTGATTCTACTTCGATGTTTTCGTTTTCGATTCCCTCAAACGTTGACGACTGTACGCACTTATTCGCAAAGGTACCAGGGTTGTTAATTCTTTGGAAGTGGATGGCTATGGAGATTGTTCCCTCAGAGTCAGGTCTTCAATGAATACTTTGGACAGTTTCCGAGATTGCTCCTGTAGAGACTGATCTTGAATCAATTCTTCGGATAATTGCGAAAATTGTTCCTCGACGCGCTCGTCTTGTATTAATTCTGTGAAGCTGTATGCCTCCGTACTTCTTATTTCCACAACCTTTGGTTCTTTGAACGTCAATGGTTTTGTAATTTCCTCCAAATGTTCAAGCTGTCTAGCTGGAAGCAGCGCAGAAGCTTGTCTCTCTTTTTCTGCTGTGGGTTTCATAATGAAAAGGAAACGTACAAATTGCAAATAATCATTACCTACCGCAACGTGCCCCTGTGAATGAAGTACAACAAATATTTTGAAAAATTATGGAAAAAACTTGTAGAGTGTTAGGTTAAGACCTAACGGGGTCCGGATTTCCGAGGGGAACGGATTCGAAGGAAAGGATAATATTTAGAGACTTAAAAAGAAAAATTCTTAGTCCAAATAATTTGGATGAAAACTTAACAATTTATTATTCCGTTCGCCGCTGGCGATCGAAATCCCAATCACCATTTTTCAATATAATTATTTCGTCGTCGTCGCCGGTCAGAGGCCCCAGCAACTCCATGTGATTTTGGTATGGCGTAAGTTAGCGACGGCCACTATAAGGAAGAAAACAGACAAAACCAAATAAATTAATAAAATGTCAATGAGTGGACTGTATGTTGTTGATGGGCAGAGTAATCTCTCCCTTCGGGTCTCTTACCGGCACGTAACGTGCACTTTGAACACACACGTAAGTTTCGCTATTTCGGTGCGCCAAAAACAACGAACGCGAATCGCAGTTCGTAGAGATACACGTAGCAAACTCCAACGGCTGCGTGCAGGAGTCCGGGTTGTAAGGCCGGACGTCCAACAGAATAACAAACACAGATTCTGTCTCCGTACAAGCTACTTTCACTACTACTAGAGCGCACCCTCCGGGGATATTGGAATAAGTCTTTATTCCGCGAAACTCTGCAAGTCTTCGGTTACTGTATGGCCAACCTATTGCAGGCCCTATACGGAGACTAAATTCCTCCACCAGCGATCAGCCAATTAAGACTCGAGGATCCTGGACCATCGCGGTCCTGCGGAACGTATTCCTGTCTCGGCACTGTAACAGTGTTAATGAATACGAGCAGAAGATAAATCTTCCCTCGTAGCAGAATAAGCGCTAGCTTGATCGTTTATTAGACGTATGCGTTAAAGACGATCTATCGCTGGCGTAAGACTGTTTAAGACTGGCAACGAGTTGCGCACTTTACCTCTCGAAGAGAGGTGTATTACCGTTAAGCGGCGTAAATATCGCGTATCTCGCTCTCTCTCAGTCCTTTGCGTTCCCGCGTAATCGGCGTATGTTCACGAGAATTCATATTAAAAATCTCGTTACGCGGAGGACGGAGAATCCGTTACGAGGCGGTGTTTATATCAACACGGCTCACTGGTGATCGTGTTGATTTCTTCGAAATCTATCGACGATTCCGAGAATTCGTTACGAAATTCTCGGTTCGATTAAAGATAAAAGTCAGACAAATGGCCGAGTTAATTTCTCCAGCCGTGGACCAACTAAATTGATAAAAAAAAAGAACATATTTTAAAACACCAGGAAAAAGTTGTAGAGCATCAAAAACCCAGCAACTTTTATTTTAAATATCTTTCGCAAAACTAATTGTAACGAAGTGGCAGCTGATTCTCAAAAAATTCGAAAATTCAAAATCTCTTCAAACTTGTAGATATGACATAGGAATAAATATAAAGTACAAGAACTTTTATGACTAATATGTATGTATATCTATATTTCCCTTTTACGGGTTTAGACGGGATCCCGTTCTCGTTACAAAAATTACGAAAAATCTATAAAATTAATTGGGATTCATTTTACAAAACGCCGGTATAAGCACGTTAAAATATATACAAAAGGATACAAACAGAAGAGAACCGCAGGTAATCCTTAACCTATGCTTAGACTAAACTTCTCTACATTCTTGAGGCCCTTGACGAATCGCCACAACTCACATCCCTCTCTCTCACTCTTACACGCCTTTTACAGTTTTGCTAATTCTATTGTGTTCTGCCATTTCGTCATTTCGTGTCTACATCTACGCCTTTTACTTTATGCCATGCCTCTGCTCTCGCTCTCTCTAATCTGCCCCTTCTAAAATCCTATCTTCCTATACATTCCTACCTCCGTTTTACATCTCTAGCTTTTAGCGCCTCCGCTTCCGCTACACATGGCCCTTGGGTTTTCTTGTTTCACTTTTAACTTTCTATTACCTCTTCCGTCCTCTCCCCTCCACTCATCCAGTTCTTTCAACCACTTTGCATCTCTTCTACTCTCATCTAGCCACAGCTTCACCTTTTCAATCACACTTCCCTCCCCTCCTTTTTTCACTCCACATCTTTCAAAGACATGCTCCCACCTTTCAACCTCATACCTGCATTTTCTACACCCGTTCTCTTCCTCTTTCTTCCAATTTCTCACCTATCTCATACCTTCTCCCATTCGGTATCGTATGATCCTTGACCACTTACTCCCCTTTTTCACACACCTCAGGTATTCCGGGATATCCCCGAATTTCCTTATCATTTTATACCACCTGTTATATCCTGAGTTCACAATCTTTCTCCATCTCAATTCACTCTCTTCCTCTCTCAATCTCCCACTAACGCTATCCCACGACTCATGCTCCGCTCTGCTCGGTTCTCCTCTCGCCTCTTTCCTTCTCTTGTCCCATCTCGCCCTGCTAATCGCGGGACCTCTCATCCTCCTCTCGATTTCTGTCAAGCATGTTCCCGCTATCTGGCTTCCTCTTCCGCCTCTAAGTTCCTCCTTGAACTTCCAAGCTCTCATCCTCATTCTCACCTTCATTCTATCTCTTCCGAATTCCTCTCTCAAAGCGTACGCTGGACATGACCATTGTAACCCAAACACCCATTTCAAAAAACCTTAATGCATTCTTTCTATCCCTTTAGATTCTTCCCAGCCCCACACCTTCACTCCATACCCTAACACGGACCATACCAACAGATCAAATATCCATACCCTTAATTTCCAATCATTCGTAAACCTTCTCTTCCCTATGCCCCACACTTGTCCCGTTGCCTTTCCTGCACACTCTAACCTCTTTTTCATCTGTCGCTCCGCCCCCCCTTTTCTTTGGAACCAGAAGCCCAGATAGCAGAACTCTTCTACTTCTTCTACACTCTCTCCATTCATCCATCAAGACATCTATTGCTCTCTCTTGAGTTTCCTTTTCCTGAACACCACTATTTTTATCTTACTCACGTTCACTTCCAGACTCTTCTCCTTTACATACTTCTCAAACACTCTCATTAGAAGTTTCATGCCCCTCTCGTCCTCCGCCAGCAATGCAATGTCATCTGCGTATGCCAGATGGAAAATCCTCCTATTCCCTACTACTACTCCCCCCTTTCCTCTATTTGCTAATTGTTCCTCCACGTCCGAAATCAGGATGTTGAATAAGATAGGGCTGATCGGGCATCCTTGCCTCAGCCCTCTCGCCGTCCAAAAGTCCTCCCCCACTTCTTTACCTATTCTCACTCTACACCTAGTCTCCTCGTATATCTCTTTCACCCTCTTTACTATACCTTCACTAATACCTCTTTCTCTCATTGTCCGCCAGAGTTTATTTCTATCTACTAAGTCGAAAGCTGCCCTAAAATCGACGAACAGTACTACTACTTTCCCTTTCTCCCTACCTAGCTCCCTGTTCACCAGATAATTCAGTACAAAAACGTTATCCATCATTCCCATCCTCTCCCTGAATCCCTTTTTGTTATGGGGAATTATTCCTCTCTCCTCCGCCTCTCTGTTTAACTTTCTACGTAGGATCTCCGCGTAGATCAGACATGGCCAAAGGTGTCGCGCGAGCGACACGACCTTCAGTAGGAGCCTAGGTGGGGATGCGTTAAGTAGTGAGAGTGCATTATGGTCCGCTGAGTTACAGTAACTATTGCGCGAGGTGGGGAGAGCTGTTAGAGTAGGGAGAAATTACTTGGCCATGCCTGGCGTAGATCTTGTACCTTGCGGACATGAGTGTGATTCCCCTGTACTATTCAACCCCCTTCCCTTCACCTTTCTTCAGTATTGGGACCACCACTTCCGTTCTCCATCCCTCCGGCCACCCATCTCTTCTCCATACTCTCTTACATACCTCATACATAAATTTCGACCATCTTTTCTCCTCCTCGTTTGAACACTTCATTTTCCAGTTTATCTACACTTGCTGCTTTCTTATTCTTTAACCCCTTAATGACATCTCTCTCCTCTTCCTCCGTTACCACACTCTCGTCTTCATACCCCCTCTTCCTGCTCATCCCTTTTACCTTCCACCTCACTCCTCCTAATAGCCTCTCAAAATACTTCGTCCATTCGTCCATCTGTATGTCTTCACTCGTTCTCCTTTTCTTCTTTCTCTCTTTATTAATCACCTCCCATTCCCTCCTCTCTCGCACTGATTTCTCCACTTCATTATTATATCTCTTTTTCTCTTGTTCTTTCTTTCTATATAATAGATTCTCTTACTCCTTTTTACATCTTTTAAACACGTTTCCTTCCATCTCACCACGCCTCCATTCGTACGTTTTTGCGATTAGTTATTTTTTCTCCGTTTCAGACTCCTCGTCCCACCACCCTTTTTTCCCCTTACTATTACCTTCGCCTTGGATTCCACCTCTCATCTTCTTCACACCTTCCCTCATTCTCTCTACCATTTTGTCCGCCTCTTCTTCCCAGTTCCACTCTTCCATCTCATTCACTCTTGCTTCAAATTCTCTCAATTCGTCTATACCCCAGTCACCCATTCTCCTATTGCTCTTCCCCCTGTCTCTCCTTTGCCCTCTCACATTCTTCTTTTTTCTGGGATTCTCCCCCCTACCAACTCTCAGGGTAACCCCTAATTTGAAGTGGTCAGAACCTGTTTCTGCTTCTACTCTCATTTCTTCTAAGAAACCCCTCAGTCTACTATCAGGGAAGACATAATCGATTACAGTTTCTCCCCTCCCGTAGTACGTGATTTCCCCCTCTTCAACCCCCTTAATGTTTCCATTACAGATATGCCAACCTATCTGGCTAATCCTTTCTAACAATTTCTCCCCCTGCTTGTCTAACTTGTCCTTCCCCCTTCCCTTCTGCTTCGATTTCCTAAAGAATATGTCTCTCTCTTTATCACTAGTATCTCCTTCATTTCCCGTCCATGCGTTACAATCCCCCCCACCAACACCAATTTCTTAGATCTATGATCGATCAAACTGCACATTTCATTCAGCCCTTCCTCCTTTCCTTTTTCCAGGTACACTCCTACTACTACTATTTCTCGTCCCTCCACTTTCAGCTCTCTCTTGATCACCCCTCTTACTCCCTGCACTACCACCTCATTCTCTCTCTCTGTGTCCTCGATCCACTCTTTCCTCACTGCCGACAACATTCCACCCATGCCACTGCCTCTCGTACTCTCCAACCCTTTGGCACTCTATCTCTCACTCTTTTCCATCCTTCCTCGTTCAACCATGTCTCGCTCATTATCACCACGTCCCAATTCGCGATATATCTCCAGAAGTCGGTATTCTTTCCCTCCACCCCAGCCACATTCCAAAACAGCACATTCACACTCTTTCTATTTTCTCCTTTCACCACCTTTAGCTTCTTACTTCTGCTATCGTAAACCCCCCGCCTGTCCCGCTGCTTTCGTAATCTTGCCACCCTCTTGCTGCCTAATTAACCGCACGTCTCCCTTCCTTATTTCTACCAAATCTCTCTCTCTCTCGTCCCATCTTCATTCTGTATCGTTGTTACGTCCGTCTTGATGGTCTCCTTTTCAACATCTATCTTTCGACATGT
>SMSR01011773.1:0-10481 GCA_019453355.1 Ceratina japonica | reverse complement strand
TCGGATGTGAGACCCTTTGTTGCCAGAAACGAGACACACATCGGACCAGTTGGTTACTTTCTTACGTCGAGGATCCTGTTGACACGGCGTCGATTGTCGCCCGGATCCTTTTTCGCCGCCGAGATTCGAGTTTCGTCCTGTCCTCCCCGGCAGCCGTTCAATTCAATTACCAACGTCGAACCTCGAACGTGTCCGATCGAATTAGCCGCCGCACCGAACCGTCCCTCGATTGTTCCTCGCGAGAATCTCGCGCACTTCGCTAATGCCTCAATTAATACATATACCTAATTCGTGTTTTGACATCGCGCGATTTAGAGCGGTGCGGCTCGGTCTGTTTAGAGAGAGCGTTTTTTTTAATTTGCGTTGCGGAAGGGTTGCGCGTGTCCCGATAGGAGTAACGCACAATGCGTTACGCGTTCCCATCTTCCCTCCTCCGCTCACGCTCTGTTTCCTTTTCTTTCTTGCTCGACAAAAGTTGCACATTTTATCCACCGACCGTTTGCGTGCGTTCCAATCTTCCCTTTCTCTCTTTTTTTTTTCTTTTTTCCTTCTTTTTATTCGGTTCGGCCGCGCTGGGAGACGGCGACGCGAGGTCTCGCTGCTCGGCGAGCAGGTATTTCGAAAATTGATGCCCCCCGATACGATATGCGGTCGTAAAAAAGAAATCAATAGCCGGGGTTAGAGTTTTCGAGGCGACGACGACGCCTTTTGCGGCCAATGAAGTCGAGTGGTCTCGAGGCAAGGNAAGTTTCTCTTTCTCTTTCTTTCATAATTTCCTTTAGGGATGTTCGATTCTCTTTAAAGAATCGATTTTTGAATCGTTTCTGAATCAAAACGATGAGAATCAATTCTGTTAGAAAATCGAAATCAAAGAATCGATTTTTTCATAAATCGAAACCGAAAGAATCGATGGTTTGAAAGTTTCTCTTTCTCTTTCTTTCATAATTTCCTTTAGGGATGTTCGATTCTCTTTAAAGAATCGATTTTTGAATCGTTTCTGAATCAAAACGATGAGAATCAATTCTGTTAGAAAATCGAAATCAAAGAATCGATTTTTTCATAAATCGAAACCGAAAGAATCGATGGTTTGAAAGTTTCTCTTTCTCTTTCTTTCATAATTTCCTTTAGGGATGTTCGATTCTCTTTAAAGAATCGATTTTTGAATCGTTTCTGAATCAAAACGATGAGAATCAATTCTGTTAGAAAATCGAAATCAAAGAATCGATTTTTTCATAAATCGAAACCGAAAGAATCGATGGTTTGAAAGTTTCTCTTTCTCTTTCTTTCATAATTTCCTTTAGGGATGTTCGATTCTCTTTAAAGAATCGATTTTTGAATCGTTTCTGAATCAAAACGATGAGAATCAATTCTGTTAGAAAATCGAAATCAAAGAATCGATTTTTTCATAAATCGAAACCGAAAGAATCGATGGTTTGAAAGTTTCTCTTTCTCTTTCTTTCATAATTTCCTTTAGGGATGTTCGATTCTCTTTAAAGAATCGATTTTTGAATCGTTTCTGAATCAAAACGATGAGAATCAATTCTGTTAGAAAATCGAAATCAAAGAATCGATTTTTTCATAAATCGAAACCGAAAGAATCGATGGTTTGAAAGTTTCTCTTTCTCTTTCTTTCATAATTTCCTTTAGGGATGTTCGATTCTCTTTAAAGAATCGATTTTTGAATCGTTTCTGAATCAAAACGATGAGAATCAATTCTGTTAGAAAATCGAAATCAAAGAATCGATTTTTTCATAAATCGAAACCGAAAGAATCGATGGTTTGAAAGTTTCTCTTTCTCTTTCTTTCATAATTTCCTTTAGGGATGTTCGATTCTCTTTAAAGAATCGATTTTTGAATCGTTTCTGAATCAAAACGATGAGAATCAATTCTGTTAGAAAATCGAAATCAAAGAATCGATTTTTTCATAAATCGAAACCGAAAGAATCGATGGTTTGAAAGTTTCTCTTTCTCTTTCTTTCATAATTTCCTTTAGGGATGTTCGATTCTCTTTAAAGAATCGATTTTTGAATCGTTTCTGAATCAAAACGATGAGAATCAATTCTGTTAGAAAATCGAAATCAAAGAATCGATTTTTTCATAAATCGAAACCGAAAGAATCGATGGTTTGAAAGTTTCTCTTTCTCTTTCTTTCATAATTTCCTTTAGGGATGTTCGATTCTCTTTAAAGAATCGATTTTTGAATCGTTTCTGAATCAAAACGATGAGAATCAATTCTGTTAGAAAATCGAAATCAAAGAATCGATTTTTTCATAAATCGAAACCGAAAGAATCGATGGTTTGAAAGTTTCTCTTTCTCTTTCTTTCATAATTTCCTTTAGGGATGTTCGATTCTCTTTAAAGAATCGATTTTTGAATCGTTTCTGAATCAAAACGATGAGAATCAATTCTGTTAGAAAATCGAAATCAAAGAATCGATTTTTTCATAAATCGAAACCGAAAGAATCGATGGTTTGAAAGTTTCTCTTTCTCTTTCTTTCATAATTTCCTTTAGGGATGTTCGATTCTCTTTAAAGAATCGATTTTTGAATCGTTTCTGAATCAAAACGATGAGAATCAATTCTGTTAGAAAATCGAAATCAAAGAATCGATTTTTTCATAAATCGAAACCGAAAGAATCGATGGTTTGAAAGTTTCTCTTTCTCTTTCTTTCATAATTTCCTTTAGGGATGTTCGATTCTCTTTAAAGAATCGATTTTTGAATCGTTTCTGAATCAAAACGATGAGAATCAATTCTGTTAGAAAATCGAAATCAAAGAATCGATTTTTTCATAAATCGAAACCGAAAGAATCGATGGTTTGAAAGTTTCTCTTTCTCTTTCTTTCATAATTTCCTTTAGGGATGTTCGATTCTCTTTAAAGAATCGATTTTTGAATCGTTTCTGAATCAAAACGATGAGAATCAATTCTGTTAGAAAATCGAAATCAAAGAATCGATTTTTTCATAAATCGAAACCGAAAGAATCGATGGTTTGAAAGTTTCTCTTTCTCTTTCTTTCATAATTTCCTTTAGGGATGTTCGATTCTCTTTAAAGAATCGATTTTTGAATCGTTTCTGAATCAAAACGATGAGAATCAATTCTGTTAGAAAATCGAAATCAAAGAATCGATTTTTTCATAAATCGAAACCGAAAGAATCGATGGTTTGAAAGTTTCTCTTTCTCTTTCTTTCATAATTTCCTTTAGGGATGTTCGATTCTCTTTAAAGAATCGATTTTTGAATCGTTTCTGAATCAAAACGATGAGAATCAATTCTGTTAGAAAATCGAAATCAAAGAATCGATTTTTTCATAAATCGAAACCGAAAGAATCGATGGTTTGAAAGTTTCTCTTTCTCTTTCTTTCATAATTTCCTTTAGGGATGTTCGATTCTCTTTAAAGAATCGATTTTTGAATCGTTTCTGAATCAAAACGATGAGAATCAATTCTGTTAGAAAATCGAAATCAAAGAATCGATTTTTTCATAAATCGAAACCGAAAGAATCGATGGTTTGAAAGTTTCTCTTTCTCTTTCTTTCATAATTTCCTTTAGGGATGTTCGATTCTCTTTAAAGAATCGATTTTTGAATCGTTTCTGAATCAAAACGATGAGAATCAATTCTGTTAGAAAATCGAAATCAAAGAATCGATTTTTTCATAAATCGAAACCGAAAGAATCGATGGTTTGAAAGTTTCTCTTTCTCTTTCTTTCATAATTTCCTTTAGGGATGTTCGATTCTCTTTAAAGAATCGATTTTTGAATCGTTTCTGAATCAAAACGATGAGAATCAATTCTGTTAGAAAATCGAAATCAAAGAATCGATTTTTTCATAAATCGAAACCGAAAGAATCGATGGTTTGAAAGTTTCTCTTTCTCTTTCTTTCATAATTTCCTTTAGGGATGTTCGATTCTCTTTAAAGAATCGATTTTTGAATCGTTTCTGAATCAAAACGATGAGAATCAATTCTGTTAGAAAATCGAAATCAAAGAATCGATTTTTTCATAAATCGAAACCGAAAGAATCGATGGTTTGAAAGTTTCTCTTTCTCTTTCTTTCATAATTTCCTTTAGGGATGTTCGATTCTCTTTAAAGAATCGATTTTTGAATCGTTTCTGAATCAAAACGATGAGAATCAATTCTGTTAGAAAATCGAAATCAAAGAATCGATTTTTTCATAAATCGAAACCGAAAGAATCGATGGTTTGAAAGTTTCTCTTTCTCTTTCTTTCATAATTTCCTTTAGGGATGTTCGATTCTCTTTAAAGAATCGATTTTTGAATCGTTTCTGAATCAAAACGATGAGAATCAATTCTGTTAGAAAATCGAAATCAAAGAATCGATTTTTTCATAAATCGAAACCGAAAGAATCGATGGTTTGAAAGTTTCTCTTTCTCTTTCTTTCATAATTTCCTTTAGGGATGTTCGATTCTCTTTAAAGAATCGATTTTTGAATCGTTTCTGAATCAAAACGATGAGAATCAATTCTGTTAGAAAATCGAAATCAAAGAATCGATTTTTTCATAAATCGAAACCGAAAGAATCGATGGTTTGAAAGTTTCTCTTTCTCTTTCTTTCATAATTTCCTTTAGGGATGTTCGATTCTCTTTAAAGAATCGATTTTTGAATCGTTTCTGAATCAAAACGATGAGAATCAATTCTGTTAGAAAATCGAAATCAAAGAATCGATTTTTTCATAAATCGAAACCGAAAGAATCGATGGTTTGAAAGTTTCTCTTTCTCTTTCTTTCATAATTTCCTTTAGGGATGTTCGATTCTCTTTAAAGAATCGATTTTTGAATCGTTTCTGAATCAAAACGATGAGAATCAATTCTGTTAGAAAATCGAAATCAAAGAATCGATTTTTTCATAAATCGAAACCGAAAGAATCGATGGTTTGAAAGTTTCTCTTTCTCTTTCTTTCATAATTTCCTTTAGGGATGTTCGATTCTCTTTAAAGAATCGATTTTTGAATCGTTTCTGAATCAAAACGATGAGAATCAATTCTGTTAGAAAATCGAAATCAAAGAATCGATTTTTTCATAAATCGAAACCGAAAGAATCGATGGTTTGAAAGTTTCTCTTTCTCTTTCTTTCATAATTTCCTTTAGGGATGTTCGATTCTCTTTAAAGAATCGATTTTTGAATCGTTTCTGAATCAAAACGATGAGAATCAATTCTGTTAGAAAATCGAAATCAAAGAATCGATTTTTTCATAAATCGAAACCGAAAGAATCGATGGTTTGAAAGTTTCTCTTTCTCTTTCTTTCATAATTTCCTTTAGGGATGTTCGATTCTCTTTAAAGAATCGATTTTTGAATCGTTTCTGAATCAAAACGATGAGAATCAATTCTGTTAGAAAATCGAAATCAAAGAATCGATTTTTTCATAAATCGAAACCGAAAGAATCGATGGTTTGAAAGTTTCTCTTTCTCTTTCTTTCATAATTTCCTTTAGGGATGTTCGATTCTCTTTAAAGAATCGATTTTTGAATCGTTTCTGAATCAAAACGATGAGAATCAATTCTGTTAGAAAATCGAAATCAAAGAATCGATTTTTTCATAAATCGAAACCGAAAGAATCGATGGTTTGAAAGTTTCTCTTTCTCTTTCTTTCATAATTTCCTTTAGGGATGTTCGATTCTCTTTAAAGAATCGATTTTTGAATCGTTTCTGAATCAAAACGATGAGAATCAATTCTGTTAGAAAATCGAAATCAAAGAATCGATTTTTTCATAAATCGAAACCGAAAGAATCGATGGTTTGAAAGTTTCTCTTTCTCTTTCTTTCATAATTTCCTTTAGGGATGTTCGATTCTCTTTAAAGAATCGATTTTTGAATCGTTTCTGAATCAAAACGATGAGAATCAATTCTGTTAGAAAATCGAAATCAAAGAATCGATTTTTTCATAAATCGAAACCGAAAGAATCGATGGTTTGAAAGTTTCTCTTTCTCTTTCTTTCATAATTTCCTTTAGGGATGTTCGATTCTCTTTAAAGAATCGATTTTTGAATCGTTTCTGAATCAAAACGATGAGAATCAATTCTGTTAGAAAATCGAAATCAAAGAATCGATTTTTTCATAAATCGAAACCGAAAGAATCGATGGTTTGAAAGTTTCTCTTTCTCTTTCTTTCATAATTTCCTTTAGGGATGTTCGATTCTCTTTAAAGAATCGATTTTTGAATCGTTTCTGAATCAAAACGATGAGAATCAATTCTGTTAGAAAATCGAAATCAAAGAATCGATTTTTTCATAAATCGAAACCGAAAGAATCGATGGTTTGAAAGTTTCTCTTTCTCTTTCTTTCATAATTTCCTTTAGGGATGTTCGATTCTCTTTAAAGAATCGATTTTTGAATCGTTTCTGAATCAAAACGATGAGAATCAATTCTGTTAGAAAATCGAAATCAAAGAATCGATTTTTTCATAAATCGAAACCGAAAGAATCGATGGTTTGAAAGTTTCTCTTTCTCTTTCTTTCATAATTTCCTTTAGGGATGTTCGATTCTCTTTAAAGAATCGATTTTTGAATCGTTTCTGAATCAAAACGATGAGAATCAATTCTGTTAGAAAATCGAAATCAAAGAATCGATTTTTTCATAAATCGAAACCGAAAGAATCGATGGTTTGAAAGTTTCTCTTTCTCTTTCTTTCATAATTTCCTTTAGGGATGTTCGATTCTCTTTAAAGAATCGATTTTTGAATCGTTTCTGAATCAAAACGATGAGAATCAATTCTGTTAGAAAATCGAAATCAAAGAATCGATTTTTTCATAAATCGAAACCGAAAGAATCGATGGTTTGAAAGTTTCTCTTTCTCTTTCTTTCATAATTTCCTTTAGGGATGTTCGATTCTCTTTAAAGAATCGATTTTTGAATCGTTTCTGAATCAAAACGATGAGAATCAATTCTGTTAGAAAATCGAAATCAAAGAATCGATTTTTTCATAAATCGAAACCGAAAGAATCGATGGTTTGAAAGTTTCTCTTTCTCTTTCTTTCATAATTTCCTTTAGGGATGTTCGATTCTCTTTAAAGAATCGATTTTTGAATCGTTTCTGAATCAAAACGATGAGAATCAATTCTGTTAGAAAATCGAAATCAAAGAATCGATTTTTTCATAAATCGAAACCGAAAGAATCGATGGTTTGAAAGTTTCTCTTTCTCTTTCTTTCATAATTTCCTTTAGGGATGTTCGATTCTCTTTAAAGAATCGATTTTTGAATCGTTTCTGAATCAAAACGATGAGAATCAATTCTGTTAGAAAATCGAAATCAAAGAATCGATTTTTTCATAAATCGAAACCGAAAGAATCGATGGTTTGAAAGTTTCTCTTTCTCTTTCTTTCATAATTTCCTTTAGGGATGTTCGATTCTCTTTAAAGAATCGATTTTTGAATCGTTTCTGAATCAAAACGATGAGAATCAATTCTGTTAGAAAATCGAAATCAAAGAATCGATTTTTTCATAAATCGAAACCGAAAGAATCGATGGTTTGAAAGTTTCTCTTTCTCTTTCTTTCATAATTTCCTTTAGGGATGTTCGATTCTCTTTAAAGAATCGATTTTTGAATCGTTTCTGAATCAAAACGATGAGAATCAATTCTGTTAGAAAATCGAAATCAAAGAATCGATTTTTTCATAAATCGAAACCGAAAGAATCGATGGTTTGAAAGTTTCTCTTTCTCTTTCTTTCATAATTTCCTTTAGGGATGTTCGATTCTCTTTAAAGAATCGATTTTTGAATCGTTTCTGAATCAAAACGATGAGAATCAATTCTGTTAGAAAATCGAAATCAAAGAATCGATTTTTTCATAAATCGAAACCGAAAGAATCGATGGTTTGAAAGTTTCTCTTTCTCTTTCTTTCATAATTTCCTTTAGGGATGTTCGATTCTCTTTAAAGAATCGATTTTTGAATCGTTTCTGAATCAAAACGATGAGAATCAATTCTGTTAGAAAATCGAAATCAAAGAATCGATTTTTTCATAAATCGAAACCGAAAGAATCGATGGTTTGAAAGTTTCTCTTTCTCTTTCTTTCATAATTTCCTTTAGGGATGTTCGATTCTCTTTAAAGAATCGATTTTTGAATCGTTTCTGAATCAAAACGATGAGAATCAATTCTGTTAGAAAATCGAAATCAAAGAATCGATTTTTTCATAAATCGAAACCGAAAGAATCGATGGTTTGAAAGTTTCTCTTTCTCTTTCTTTCATAATTTCCTTTAGGGATGTTCGATTCTCTTTAAAGAATCGATTTTTGAATCGTTTCTGAATCAAAACGATGAGAATCAATTCTGTTAGAAAATCGAAATCAAAGAATCGATTTTTTCATAAATCGAAACCGAAAGAATCGATGGTTTGAAAGTTTCTCTTTCTCTTTCTTTCATAATTTCCTTTAGGGATGTTCGATTCTCTTTAAAGAATCGATTTTTGAATCGTTTCTGAATCAAAACGATGAGAATCAATTCTGTTAGAAAATCGAAATCAAAGAATCGATTTTTTCATAAATCGAAACCGAAAGAATCGATGGTTTGAAAGTTTCTCTTTCTCTTTCTTTCATAATTTCCTTTAGGGATGTTCGATTCTCTTTAAAGAATCGATTTTTGAATCGTTTCTGAATCAAAACGATGAGAATCAATTCTGTTAGAAAATCGAAATCAAAGAATCGATTTTTTCATAAATCGAAACCGAAAGAATCGATGGTTTGAAAGTTTCTCTTTCTCTTTCTTTCATAATTTCCTTTAGGGATGTTCGATTCTCTTTAAAGAATCGATTTTTGAATCGTTTCTGAATCAAAACGATGAGAATCAATTCTGTTAGAAAATCGAAATCAAAGAATCGATTTTTTCATAAATCGAAACCGAAAGAATCGATGGTTTGAAAGTTTCTCTTTCTCTTTCTTTCATAATTTCCTTTAGGGATGTTCGATTCTCTTTAAAGAATCGATTTTTGAATCGTTTCTGAATCAAAACGATGAGAATCAATTCTGTTAGAAAATCGAAATCAAAGAATCGATTTTTTCATAAATCGAAACCGAAAGAATCGATGGTTTGAAAGTTTCTCTTTCTCTTTCTTTCATAATTTCCTTTAGGGATGTTCGATTCTCTTTAAAGAATCGATTTTTGAATCGTTTCTGAATCAAAACGATGAGAATCAATTCTGTTAGAAAATCGAAATCAAAGAATCGATTTTTTCATAAATCGAAACCGAAAGAATCGATGGTTTGAAAGTTTCTCTTTCTCTTTCTTTCATAATTTCCTTTAGGGATGTTCGATTCTCTTTAAAGAATCGATTTTTGAATCGTTTCTGAATCAAAACGATGAGAATCAATTCTGTTAGAAAATCGAAATCAAAGAATCGATTTTTTCATAAATCGAAACCGAAAGAATCGATGGTTTGAAAGTTTCTCTTTCTCTTTCTTTCATAATTTCCTTTAGGGATGTTCGATTCTCTTTAAAGAATCGATTTTTGAATCGTTTCTGAATCAAAACGATGAGAATCAATTCTGTTAGAAAATCGAAATCAAAGAATCGATTTTTTCATAAATCGAAACCGAAAGAATCGATGGTTTGAAAGTTTCTCTTTCTCTTTCTTTCATAATTTCCTTTAGGGATGTTCGATTCTCTTTAAAGAATCGATTTTTGAATCGTTTCTGAATCAAAACGATGAGAATCAATTCTGTTAGAAAATCGAAATCAAAGAATCGATTTTTTCATAAATCGAAACCGAAAGAATCGATGGTTTGAAAGTTTCTCTTTCTCTTTCTTTCATAATTTCCTTTAGGGATGTTCGATTCTCTTTAAAGAATCGATTTTTGAATCGTTTCTGAATCAAAACGATGAGAATCAATTCTGTTAGAAAATCGAAATCAAAGAATCGATTTTTTCATAAATCGAAACCGAAAGAATCGATGGTTTGAAAGTTTCTCTTTCTCTTTCTTTCATAATTTCCTTTAGGGATGTTCGATTCTCTTTAAAGAATCGATTTTTGAATCGTTTCTGAATCAAAACGATGAGAATCAATTCTGTTAGAAAATCGAAATCAAAGAATCGATTTTTTCATAAATCGAAACTGAAATATTTCATCTTGATTTCACTAGGGACAATTAATTCCCCAGAGGGTAAAAACTCGATTGTCGATTCTCACCTCAAAGAATCGATTCTGGGGAAAATCAAATACAGAAAAATCGACTCAAAAGATCGATTTTTTAACCAAAAGAATCGATTTTCTCAAAAATCGAATCGGAATCGAACATCCCTAGCGCGATCGTTCCTGCGAGGTCTTGCTAAATTTAAACTCTCTGTTCCAGGATATTTACGCGGCGAACAGCTCAGGTTTTATTAATCGGATGCCGGGGACATTAATTAGTGTCTCCCTTATCTCGGTTAGGAAAATTGGCTCACGCACGCGGCGGCGATGCGGATTTACGAGCCCGGCCCCGCGTATCATTTTCCCCGGTGTTAGTATCGGTATCGTTGGTATCGCA
>SMSR01011761.1:0-56981 GCA_019453355.1 Ceratina japonica | reverse complement strand
TTTCCCGTCCTTGTCTCGTCACGACTATGAATACCGGCCTTATTGAAGGCCGACTTAAGTCAGGGCTTAAGTCACGACTATTGAATACCGGCCTATGTCTTCGTGTCCTCTAATAAATTCAAACGATTTACTATCTAACAACAGTCAATCAATTGTCAATAACTTGCCGCGTGTTCCCGCGCCCGAACTAAATATAACTACTTGATTATGTCACATTCCCAGCAATGATACATCATATTTTCCATAATGCGTCGCGGCTCAAACGATATATAATTCCGCGCTCGTAGTTAGTAGAAAATTGGAAAACTGGAACAGTATTTTAAAGTAGTAGTGATAACACAAGTTCTAAAGATTAACCCTCGATGGTTAATCTTTTTGTCTCGTGACTTAATTATAACTGTTGCTTTACCGGTGAGGAAGAGTATTTTTCAACGCAATTACCAAATTCCTGAATCAGANACGATATATAATTCCGCGCTCGTTAGTAGAAAATTGGAAAACTGAAACAGTATTTTAAAGTAGTAGTGATAAGACAAGTTCTAAAGGTTAACCCTCGATGGTTAACCTTTTTATCTCGTGACTTAATTATAACTGTTGCTTTACCGGTGAGGAAGAGTATTTTTCAATGCAATTACCAAATTCCTGAATCAGGGGATAGTGAAATTTATTATTCCGTTCATTTCAAATTTCGAGGTCAACTCTTCGACGAAGCTTGGTAAGAAAAACTAATCTTCTTGAGCAGCTTTGTTTAATATTCATCTTCCAGTTTCTCATTCTGTTTTTTCTTAGTTAACAGACATCTGTTGACATTTTATTAGATAACAATGGAGAAGGGACTAAGTAGGAATGCAATTATTGCCATTGCATCTGTTTTCCTCGGCTGTTGCAGCAACGTCGTTTTCCTTGAGCTCCTCGTCAAGTTAGCACAGCCTTAAACTCACGATTACGTAACTGTGATAACAAATTCAAGGCCTAAAGTTTCTGGTTTCTTTCTTTACAGAGATGATCCAGGAAGTGGGAATCTTATCACATTCTCCCAATTCCTGTTTATATCTTTGGAAGGATTTATCTTCACCTCAAAATGTGGGACGGTGAAACCTAAGATCGGTATTAAGGATTATTTTCTATTAGTGACAATGTTCTTTGTTGCAAATGTCTGCAACAATTACGCATTTGATTTTAACATTCCCATGCCTTTGCACATGATATTCAGAGCTGTAAGTAGTTTTTGTCCATTGCAAATTGGAAAATAAAATGTTTTCTTGATCAAGTAAAATTAACGAATGCATGAAGGCTGTTGAATGTCAAGAATTAAAATCATTTTTTGAACGCAGGGTTCTCTGATAGCGAACATGGTGATGAGTATAGTGATCCTGAAAAAGAGTTATGCGTTCAGCAAATATCTCTCGGTATTCATGATCACCATGGGCATAGCGGTCTGCACTGTGGTCAGCGGTAAAGAGATTAAGTCAATCCGGGCGAAGAACGTTGAGCAAAATGTAACAACACCTTGGGACGATTTCTTCTGGTGGGCGCTAGGAATCACGCTGTTAACCGTGGCTCTGTTCGTCAGCGCCAGGATGGGGATTTATCAGGAGGTGTTGCATAAGAAATATGGGAAACAGCCGAAGGAGGCTTTGTATTACACTGTGCGTATTTTACAAATTAGTATTACCGATATATGTTAGAAATTTTTGTAGGAAACGTAGTTTGACACTATCTAAAATTATTTAAAAATCATTTATATACAAGATGATTCTTGAGAATGAAATTTTTTTAGAAATATTAACTTCATACGAATAATCGTATTTCGTAAACTATAACATTAGACAGTTGAAATTCACATTGAACACAGATTACTCTTATATCTAAAACATATTCGAAATTCATTAAAATCTGATGGTCCGTTTTTGAAAAATAAATTTCTTTTCAGCATTTACTACCGTTGCCGTTCTTCCTGACCCTGGCTCCGAATATTTGGGAGCACTTCAATTACGCCATAGCTTCAGACCCGTTAAGCATCGTTGGATTCCAAGTGCCGAAGCTGATCATCTACCTCATAGGCAACATTCTTTCCCAGTATCCTTTCTCGGCGAATCAATTTACTAATAATTAATTAAAATCGTCTCTGTCTATCCTTAACGATCTTCTCTTAGGTATATGTGCATCAGCTCCGTTTTCGTGCTGACGTCGGAGTGCAGCTCGCTAACGGTGACTCTCGTGATAACCCTGAGGAAGTTCCTGTCGTTAATTTTCTCAATAATATACTTCAAAAACCCTTTCACCGTTTACCATTGGATAGGAACTGTATTAGTATTCGTCGGCACGATGATATTCACCGAGATATTTGTCAAGGTCGCAGATAGCTTGAAGCCTGTACAAAAAGATGCTAAGAAGATCCAATAATGAAGAGGAAGTGATCAGTGGATTGTTGTTGTTATTATTATTAATAATATGTATTGTAGATTTGCAATTTTATAAATGAAACATTGATAATGATTCTTGTTGCTTGAGCGCACGAGTGAGAAATTGAGGAATAAAGAAATAATGATTGATTACAGTTTATTAGTTTCGAGGATCGTTTGTGAACATTTTGTATATTCTTCTTAATTCTTACTTGAGTACGAAATTAATGATAGATAGGAGAAGAGGATGTATACAGAATAGAGCCTTGTATGTGATAATAGTAGCTACCGTTTGAAATATTTTTTGCCATCCTTGAGAATTAATCAGTTAGTTTGAAAAAGGTTAATGAGTTACTTCCAATGGGTAACAGAGAAAAGTGGCAGCTTATATAATTACTCGTTAATTATCAGGAAGATTAGAAAATTGCATAGAACTTTATTTGTAAAGGATAATCGAAACTACAACTTTTATTTAAAACATTTTCCTCTAGATAATATAAGAAAAGAAAAAAGTTCTTTTTCAATTACTAATTACGGGAAACTTCCCGTAGATTCATAAACAGAGAGCGAAATCGTGCCTCATCCTTGTCCTAAAAAAAATCAATAAATTCAGACAAGCGAGTGGCGCTCCAATCGACTTTCCCCATTCTTCCAATTCCAATATAAATCGTCGTCTCTCTACAGCGAGTGAAGCGATGATGAGGTTACGGGGATGTTTACGTCTCGATTCACTCGCGGTAGAGTGAAAACAAATAATCGGACAGCGGGAAAATGTGAACGGAGAGGAGGAAATTGAATCGATGAACATTTGAAAAGGTATCATGTTTTTCCCGATCGGCTGGCCACGGGTCCTGAACACCGCCGAACCGGAGAACGTGACAGCGGTCGTTTGCAACAGGGACAAGATTCTGTTCGCTGTTCTCACTACTGACACGCTGACCATTTGGTATTGCAAGGTATTTTGAATTGTCTCCGTTATAGTTATTCTACGTCCAAGGTATTTAGAAGCTATCAAGATATTTTAAATCATATAGCAGTGTCCCAAAGGCAAATCTTTCTTATCTTCAAGGTATTTAGGAGTTGTCAAATTGTCTAAAATCATTTCCTTCCTCATTACTTTATTTTCAAGGTGTTTAGGAACTGTTAAGATATTCCAAATTGTTTCGTTCTTCGTTAATCTGTTTTCAAAGACTTTCGAAGCTCTTGAGGTATCACAAACTATTTTCTTCCTTGTTATCAAGGGATGTGGTAAATTTGAAGGCAAATTCTTCTATTACCAAGACATTTAGAGGCTATCAAATTGTTTGCCTCCTCATTATTCTGTTTCATATCATATCATTTATTCTATATATGTTCTTCTTCTTCTTTCCTCGAGCCTCACTCTCTCTTTCTGATTTACCACTTTCCATTTTAACTAAAGGAATATGTCTATTCCTTGTTACTCTACTTTGTTCTATTATTCTCTATTCATATGTTCCTCCTTTTTTGTTAGTACTCCTTTCCATCTTAACTAAAGGGATGTTCCTGTTCCTATTCTGTTTCTACAAGAAACTCATTTATTATTCTAGATCTGAATAAATCTATATAATTCTTATTTAGCCTCACGCTTCCATAAGTTGAAATTGATCCTGTGTAACTTGTTCTGGAAGTTGATTTAATCCACTTCTCTTCTTTCCTACTCATCTTGTGGTTTATTTACTTTCCCTGTCGTTTTTCTAGTAATGATTCTTATTTTCTGTTAAATCACTTTCTGTTTATAATCTTCATTCATTGGCTTAAAATTGCATACAAAATCTAGGAAGAGTAGAAATTGAACAACTCTGACATTTGAAGTCAATGACTTTTATTTTCTATCCAATTTCTGTCAAACCAATTTCTGTTTATGATTTCCATTCACTGTGGCTTGAGATTTCATATAAAATTCTAGGAAAGGCGAGGCAGTGAGTAGAAGTTGTAAACAGAAAGTGTGTAATTTACTCTGCTAATAAAAGAATTTGACAGCCATGCGTGCCGATCGTGTTCATACGAAGGACAGCGGATTCTCTAAGGAAACATGGAGAGAACGTTTTACTCCAGTGGCGTCCGGACTCCAGCATGCTCGTCATTGCTGTAAGCATTTAAACACTCCCAAAGTAATCATTTATTCACAAACTCGTTCTGAATGAAATATATTGTTTAATTTGTAGACATCGGACAGTTACCTACTTTTCTATCGTCTGCAAGATACCGGACCAGAGGGGAGAGGCTTGTACGAGCAGAGGGATTCACCTGTGACCAGCTTGAAACGCGACAGCGCCGAACTGTTTATAAAGGAAGTGATTCCATCCTTGGTCCTCACTTTCGTAAGTAAAAGATTTAAGTTTGAAATATCGAGAACGGGTTAAACGATCGATGAAATAATTAAAAATGATTCAAAAATAATTTGAATGTACAGTAGAGTATCTTAGATTTATCTCAGAATTTTCAAAACATTCGGAGAAAATTGGATTGCTGTTTTAGGAGAAATCGGCGTGGATAGACGGAGGGATCAGTTCCCTGGTTTGTATCCGCGATGAATTGATGGTCGCGACGAAGACCAGCCACGTAGTGAGGCAGAAGTGGGACGGGACAGTGAACAGGGACTACTCCCTCGATTTAAGAAGGATTCCTTTCAGCGTCGATCAACAAATCTCGACGGTAGCTGTCCCCTTGACGGAGAACAACATCTACGTAACGGACATCGAGTATTCTCCCCTCGTCGGAGGATTCGCGATCGTTTTAAACAACGGCAAGGCAGCGTTTCTCACCGCGCAGTCCCTGAAGTTCGACCCGAATCAAGTGCAGGGGATTTGGGCCAGAGACCTCGAAGACGCGACGTGCGCGGCTGTCAATCACAAATACCGGCTCATAGCCATCGGCAGGCAGAATTCCGAAGGTGTCGTTTACTATGTGGACGAGACTACAGGCAGCCTGGAGATGTCGCATGCCCTCAGCCTGTCTTCTAAGGATTACCCAGGGAGGCCAGGGCGCGTTCGATGCCTCCGATGGACGCCGGACAGCTGTGCCATTGCTTTGGCCTGGGAAGGAGGCGGCTTGGCTATTTGGAGCACCTTTGGCGCGCTTCTACTTTGCACCTTGAAGTGGGACTACGGTTTAAGAGTGGATCTGACTCGCGACAATCCCCTGCACATCCACACGATGGTCAGTATCTTGAAATTAAGGGGTAATAGAATGAAAATTGATTAATGGTTTGTTTGGATTAGGAGTGGTCTGCCGAAGGATATCAGCTATGGATGCTTAGGGAGTCTCCTGGACCTTCTCTGACCGAAGAGAACGACAACGACAGGTCCAACTTCAAGTGTTCTTTAATACAACTGGATTTCGTGAAGAGTCCACTGACTGTCAATCCTTGCATGGTAAACGTAACGATTTAATTCGGTAATACTCGAAACTAAAAATGTCGAAACTCGAAACGAAAAATGTCTTAAACATAAGTTATAGTTTGCGAGTAATCGTCAGAAATATAAGACTCGTTTCTCAGTAATAGAGTTTTTTAGATAGAGTACCAGTTTGTTGTTAACAGCTCTAACTTTCCTTTCAAAATAAGGTTGAATACAACTTGCCTTTAGGAGCAACGATCTCGTGATTATAAATAAACTGTGCAACTTCTTTATTTTTAGGGACAGCATGGTCATTTGTATTTACAAGGCGAGGACAGGTTGTATTTGAACCTCGGCGGCGGTGTTTCAACCCATACGAACAATTTTCATATTGGGAACGATATTCCTAATGATACAATCAGCCAAACGTTGGCTGGATGCAAGCAGTGGCTTGTAGTTCCCATACCGTCAGCTTACAGCGACGCAAATTGGCCCATACGAGTAATTAAACGTTCCCTCTTTGATTGAGTTAATAAATATTTAATAGATTTTTTGTTTCTGTTTAGTATACTGCGATCGACAGCGAGGGGATGAGCTTGGCGGTGGCAGGGAGGACTGGCTTGGCCCACTACTCGCTTCCATCTCGAAAATGGAAGCTTTTTGGTAACGAGACTCAAGAAAGAGACTTCATAGTCACCGGGGGTTTACTCTGGCACCGGGGATTCCTAGTAGCCAGCAGTTATTCCATTTTAGACGACAAGGACGAGGTCAGGATTTATCCACGTGATTCGCGGTTGGATAATAATTACGTGAGGACTGTCAGAATGCCATCGCAAGTACTCCTGTTGAACACGTTGAAGGAGAGGCTGTTAACCTTCTGTGCCAATGGACAAATCAGTATTTACGAAATGGTATTGGAAACTAATGGAAATGGTATGTGAACGAACAATGGTTTATTCTTTATAACTCGGTAATCATTGACGCTAGCGGAAAACGATTCATACAAAAGATGTAGCACTTGATTTCGGCTACAAAATAGATTCTATGCATTTTTCTTCCAAATCCATTAATTAGGAAATAATTAAGATCAAGTCTTTAAGGAGGTTCGTCAGTGAAACGTGTAGATTAGCAAGATCCTGGGAACTATTGAAATTCAATGGCTAATGTGAAATTAATATCTTGTTGAAATTTGGGATCGATTTACAATCTAGTAAACGTAGTAGTCAACGTTTTCACCGAAAATCAATTCTATTCTCAACCGGAGACTTATGAACAATTCGATATCTCGTCAGATTCCGGGAGTATCGACCTGACCAGGCTCCAAACCGTTGATATCAGCGGACTGTGCGTGCATCCAGCATGCGTAGTCAGTGCTACGCTCACTACCATTCGTGCCGAGACAGCTGGGAGCCACCCTCATCCCGAGAGCCTCCTATTAAATGTCTCAGGCCGGCTTCTGATGGTTCAAAGGGAACACTGCAACGACAACCCAGAAATGGTATTTCCAACATCTCTGTCATTTGGTCCTAACGATCCTCGATTAACTCAGACATGGAAAATTACAGTTGTACAACTGCAGCGCGCCTACGGTGTTGGCTTCGTACGTGGAAAATGTCTGGGTGCCGTGGAGATCTCGCAGGGACAAGCCCCATTTGACCGAGGCTCTCTGGCTGTTCTGCGGGGCTCACGGGATGCGAGTCTGGCTGCCACTGTTCCCCAGGAATCATCAGGAGAAGACCCACACGTTCATGAGCAAGAGAATCATGTTGCCTTTCCATTTGAGGATCTATCCTCTTGCCATCTTGTTCGAGGATGCGATTTTACTCGGTGCTGAGAACGACACGGTCCTCTTCACGTCCGACACCAACTCGCCCTTCTCGTTACCCTTCAGTTTGTTAGAACTGACGGTGAGTTTAGTATATAGGTCTAAGTCTAACGCTAAGCCTCATTTGAATGATTCTTGCATATAATTTAGATATAACATTTTTCATAGCTTCAGGAATTTTTTCTATCATCTATCATTAATTTTTAATTAATCCCCAGAGTCAAGTGTACCTGCACCAGATCCTCCGGCAGCTGATCCACCGTAACTTAGGCTACCACGCGTGGGAGATCGCCCGCTCCTGTTCAGCACTGCCATACTTCCCCCATTCGCTGGAGCTGCTGTTGCACGAGGTCCTCGAGGAAGAGGCGACAAGCAAGGAACCGATCCCGGACGCCCAACTGCCATCCATAATAGAGTTCATCCGCGAATTCCCCGGCGTCTGGGCCAGGGCGGTCGTCCAGTGCGCGAGGAAAACGGAGATCGCTTTATGGCCTTACCTCTTCTCCGTCGCTGGCCCGCCGAAAAAGCTGCTACAAGACTGTTTGCAGCGACAACAGCTGGACACTGCTGCCAGTTATTTGATCATTTTACAAAACTTGGAACCTTCTACCGTCAGTAGACAGCATGCGACGCTGTTGTTGGACGCTGCGCTGGAACAGGGAAGGTGGGAGTTGTCTAAGGACCTCGTTAGATTCTTACGAGCAATCGGTGAGTGGATGAAATAGAAACGAATGGTGACTAGGTGAAAGAGGCTGAGGAAAAAGTTCCGGTTCCATATTTCCGATTAATTTATTATCGTTAACAGAAATGCGTGGTGGTCCAGCTTCTGGCCTCTGATTGACCCATTACATTTTCGTTTATGACTTCGTTTTGATGATCGTAGAAAAAAATGGAAAACAAACGTTTTACTCAGAATTTCAGGTCCTCGAAGGAAAGTGAATGAAATCATGAATTTTCGTTTAGATCCGAACGATGTCGAGTCGCCGAGAACGTCTTGGGGCGGGACATCAAAATTAGGCGGCCCCCCGCAGACTCCGCCGCTCTCGCCGCACGAAGACGACTTGTCCCTAGTATTGGGGACAATGCAAGTGTCGAGGAGTCGAAGCTACAGCACGACAGCGACTCCGAAAGTCCAATCGGACTCCGTGACGAAGGACATAGCACCATCGTCAATGTTAGAAAAGACTAGGAACGTCGTGATGAGAAGGAAGAAGTCCGTACCGGCCAACACTTCGAAGAACGAGAAGACTGACACAAAGTAAGCTGAAATTCCATCGGCCAAGGCGCGCTATTGTGAGAGATTCATGTTTGAATTGTTTTATCGTCCATTAGAGAAGGCTCGGCGGAAGAATTCTTTATCGACGTGATCCTGCAGCGGCACGCTCGCCGCCTGCTGTCAGCCAAGCGTCTGGCAGACTTAGGGAGATTCGCAGCGCGCCTGGATTTCCATTTAGTGACCTGGTTCGCCCGGGAACGAGACAGGGCAGCGAAGATTGACGACTACGTCGCTGCCCTTAAAGTTGTCCACGAAGATTTCTCATTCGCCTACCCGGTGCTGTCCCTGCCGACCCTCCAAAAATACCGACGATCCAGTCTAACTTCTCTGAGGTCCATCCGATCGATGGAGAGCCCCGAAGAGGACGCGAGCTTCGCTGTAGACCTACCCGACAGCGGCTACACCAGCTTGCCCAGCGGCAGGCCCCCTTACACCACTTTAGTTTCGCCTGTTGCCAGCTTGGAAACCCAGTTCCCGGCTGCTGAAACGAAGTTGAACGCAAACATGCACGGTGAGCTCCTGCGGAGAATTCTATTCAGTTCCAATGGTCGGCTTGATGGTACCCCCACCTAAGCACACCGAAATGTACCAAACGTACCACCAAACAGCAATTCAGACTCGTGATACACGTGTCTGAAACGTGCTGTTTGACGGTACGCGTGGTACATTTCGGTGTGCTTTGGTGGTGGCACGTACATCGACCCGCTACGTTGCAATACTCTGGTCCCAATCGATTTACCCGAGATCTCAACAGTTTTCGTTTGATCGCAGATTCGAACAGCGTTTTAAGCGACACGAGCACTATCTGGCGCGACGACACGGAGTCAATCGTTGGCACAGGCGTCGGGACCGTCTGCTGGGTCTCGCCGGACGCGGTGGAACAAACCGAGGTGCACAACGCATCGCCGTGCTCGCCGGTAAGCCGAGCGGAGGTTCAGCTGAGGTACCTTCTCCAATTGTTTTTGGAAGGAGGCTGCCTAGGCTGGGCCGCGGTACTAGCTACCGTTTTAAGAGACGCCCCGGCTATGGCGAGGACCGTACGAGCAGCGCACGCTCCCATGCAGACGTTCGACTCGGTGATCAATCTGAGGGATGGGCTTTTGACGTTGACTCGATGGTCCCACAGCGAATGGTAAGGCTTGATCGCTCTTGAAATGAGTTCTAGCAGTTAGGAATGATGCTTGGGGTTCAGTTTGGGTTACAGGCCTTTCGTGACGGGTATACAAGGTCAGATCTCGCTGCTGAATCGACTGATCGTCGCGAAACAGCAGCAGGAACAGGAGCAGATACCAGAGAGCCCGTCGCCGAGTCCGGCACCTTCTGCCGGTAGTAATCAGCGTGGTAACCTGTCGAGGTCGAGGCATTCTTCTATCAGCCATGCCTCTGCTAGCTCGCCCTTGGAGGAGGAGAGGGCCGAGTTGACTCTCAGCGTCGAGGACGCAGCGTTTCGCGGGAGCTACAGCAATCTTGACAACGCGGACAATAATAATTCACAGTCTACCTGTGTGGTTTCCTAAGTTTGTGATGGGAATGACAGTACATAGTACAGAAACTTTGCTAAGAAATTTAATCGGACTTCTAAGGGTGGGAGAATGTTTTTTATCGACTTGTAAATATGTTTAATTAACTGTTAACGCGGTCAAGCTGAGATCGACGCGACCTGGCGACTCTTCCTTTCTTCATAGACAATATGTAAAGTAATTTCTACCGTTTAAACAGATAGCTCGTACAATAATCGCAATAATTGTGATCGAATTGTTTGGAAATATTACCGTCCCGTAATAATTCTGTTGGTCCTTTAGGCAAACCGAGATGTCAATAATATTTGAATAAAGGTAGACGTAGGTAATAATTGATGATCAATACTCGTATAGAGCAAATTCTCACTACTTAATTTCGCAAATCGATCGTTCATATTTCTGTTTAATCGAAACGAAAATTGTATAAGGGTTTTTAATAAAATTTTCACGCGACTGTTATCAAACGTAGATCGTTCCGTTGTATTATTTATTTAAATCGAATCTAGCAATAGGACAATGATATAAATATTGTAATATATGATGACAGTTAATCAGAAATATATATTTTCCCAGAAGACATGTGTTCTCATTCGTGAAAGAGAATTAAAGATTCCGATGACAGCGCGATAAGGCATTTGTTGTCAAATGTTACCCACAAAATTAGCCAAAAACGTGGGTTTATCGGATTTCACTTTTCGTCCTTATATGAGAATATTTTTCGGTTGTCAGGTACCTCTTGAGAACGAGGAAAGTCTAATACACTGCACTCTGGTCTTTATTTGATCAGAATATGCTCATATTTAAAAATATGAGCGTTAAAACATGGGCGAAGAATTTTATTCGAAACAGATTGTTCTGATTGAAATAAGGACCAGAGCGCAGCTGATACAGTACTACATGTATAATATGTATATACACATATAAAAAATGAGTCACGTGACCGAGGCTGAGTCACGTGATACGCGCGAAAATAAAAGCATTAAAAATAATAGTACGCGGATACCTTCAATAATTGGTCGAGATATCGCCTGTTAATAATCAAATCGTTTATCGCGCTACCGAAATTGATTAACTCTTTTCTAATCGAATCAAACAAGGTGAACGGGAGGTCTGGAAGTGTTCAAATCTAGACATTCAATGGGAACATGTTTCGAATTATTCCCAATGCACTACGTAAACAATGAGCATGTGCGAAGTGCATTTAGAATAACCCGCGGGATGCTAGAGATGACACTAACGTTTGACCACCAGTAGAGACCAGCAGTAGTACTAATCAGCAACTTCTTCCTCTCTTGCGTTTTACCGCACGTCCCCCTCGTCTAAAGTTTTACTTTATTTCAAGATCAGTTATCATGGATTAAAGCATGGTGTTGAAGGACGTAGCATCAACGTAGACCTGAAGGCTGAAAATAAGTTCTGAAGTGATTAATAAATTTTAGAGTCCACGGTCATTTCATGGTTACGCTCTTAAACACGGATGAATGCACAATGACGTTTGCTGGTATACAACAACAAAAAATGTGTGTACGTAAAAACACCTGTGACCTTGAAAAACCTAATAAAAAGTTACGATTTATAAAAAACGATTTTTCCATCTCGTCTTTTGAGACCACTTAAATTACGTCAGAAACATTTTTTGTATTGTCAAAGATAGAGGAGATAATCAGATGGCCTGTTTTAAGTTTGAAACACCTTATCACCACCCTCTATATACGTATATATTTGATAGATGAAGTAGAACGAATAAAATGTTAGTTAAACGAAACGATGATTAAGTTAAATGTTACATGGAATTCGTTATGGCTTCCATGTATCGTTAGATTTGTAGGAACACATACGTGTCTGATTATTATTTACGTGACGTACGTGTACTTATATAAATACTTGAACAGTTACGTCACGTCTATTATGACTGGCAGCGGTATGAAACCAACACGACATGTAGTGAGAATGTATGTGGAAATGGTCTGGGTAAATGAGTGATTCATGTACGACCTACCATTTGATGCCATCATCAATGATACGTACTACAGATAGTAAAACATGAATATATTCATCCGAATGATTCACAATTCATTTCTTAGCTGATGTGCCAATTTAGAATTGATTCTAATCGAGATAATCTGACGCCATGTGATTTTCGAAACAGTGTGATATGAGTAACAATAGTACATATTATGCACCAAGGGAGTAAAGTCGTGGATTATTCCCGCGGCTGGGTTTAGTAATCACCCAAGGGAATGATCGACTTTACTCCCGTATTGCATATAGGACTTTATTCACGGCTTATCTATATAGCCACTTTATTGTCTTGAAAAGTGGGACGTATACTCAACCATCGTTCAGTATCAAAAGATCAAAATCAGAAGTGGTATCTTGGAACGAAAAATTAGTATTCCTTATTTTCGGCTTATTTTAGCCTCTAGAATCATTCCTTAAATTATTGACCATGAGTCTTGGAAATATGGAATAGCAAATGCTCTTAAAAAAAAGTAACGACTATGAATTCCACCCTTAGAGTGATTTCCAATTTAAGACCTCAGGGTGACAATAGGTCAACTCGATTTTGATGTGGTTACTCACTTGAATTTCCTGATCGTGTGGAGCAACGAACCATCCCAAGTGATATGACCGGTTTGTCACACGTCGTCATGATTTGGCCGTTTGTTGTACCGAACTAATTGATAAGTTCGTTCTTTTACAGTCACATTGAAATCGAGCAGACCATTTGTTGCCCTGAGCTTTTCAATTGATTCTATGGTATTAGTACCTTTTTCAATTTAGGAACTGTGTATCTGTGGAATTTTGGTATTTAAATATGTGGGAATGTCGGAGTTTTGGCATTTCCGAACTTCTGGGTTTTGGAATTTAGAAATTATTTAGTTTTAGAATTTTACAACTTAGGAATCTTGGAATCCACACCTGTAAAATTCCCAAATAAATATTCCAAATCCTTTAAGCTTAAATATTTAATATCGCGGCTGATCAAATAAAGAATTGTCATTTATTGTAGAAAAGAGCTATCATTTTCCTTAAAATTGATTTCTATAAGGATGATTAACAAGTTTATAAGACCGTGATACCAAAAGCGTTCTCCGTTCTTCGAATCACCCCACAATTGGCATCTTCATCTTTTCCTCTTACTAGTCACACACACACACCATCAGATTCCTTCACACGTACTGAATATACATAATCCATTTGTTGGCAGAGAAGAATGCCAAGAACCAGTGACGTGATCACCGTTCTCTTCGTCCCCCTACTACACTCTAGTTCTACAGTCCACGTCCACGGTCCACAGTTTGCTACCAGCAGTTGCGGAGTTAATATCGTGTCCGGTTCGAAGCCAGTTACGTGTTAAGCTTCTCGAAAGGAAGGTAAGAACCACACCCAAACTAAAGTGTATTAGCCTTTTATTAGCAGAGAAATCAATACTTTCAATGCTATCGATACCCAAATAAGTACCATTGGAAAATCTTCGTCGTTTCGGCCAACTGTACGTATATTACGTGGCACTTACTGGTACCGTTTACTAATAAGAGAACCGGTTTAAGTAATTGTCAAAATAGATTTATAATTAATAGTTCTAAACTTCTATCGATTTCGAATGAAAATTCTAGTGGAAAATTGAACACTTTCTTGATAAATACGAGTTCTATTGATTTTATTCATTTTATTCACATTCCAATGATTTACAATTAAGTGAAATTATTGTAGGTTGTAGTAAGCTTTTTGTGTCTAAGGTAAAAATCCCAATTTTTACTCAATAATTTGAAAGTAATACGTATGCTGAAGGTTTTGTACAATTTTTGGAGTTTCGGAATTGTGGAGTTGTGGAATTATAGAATCGTTGTTCTCTATCTAGTATAAAAGACTCAATTCTTACTCGATCAGTTTTAAATAATGTATTCAATTAATATTATGATTAGTGGAAGTCGTTTTTTAGAATTTTTGAAGTTGTGGATTCGTGCAGTTGTGAAATTCCCAAGTTGTGGAATTATTGTTCTATAGTGATGTTTGTTTCTAATTTTTATGAAATGATTTTAATTTAAATGATATAAAATTATTGTTGCGATTGGTTCAAGTTATTCTTCACAATTTTTGGAGTCGCGAAACCGTGAAATCGTGGAATTGTTAAATTGAAAATCTATTTTCCGGATGATACAATAGATAATACATGAAATGATGTATAAATTTTAAATGATAACATAAATTTTAAAGAATAATATGAATTTTATATAACATACGATGAGTGAAAATAAACCACAGAAACAAGCCAGTGAATACAAACTGAGATGTTTACGTTATAATTAATCAGACATCCATAATCCGTTCCGATAATGCCAGAGATCTTACAATTAAGGTAATAATCCAGCTACGTTCATACTCAAAAGTTTATACCCTGCATAGTGTATACACGCTTGCTTGTTTCTGCCGTTTCTCACACGGTCAGTAAGAGAGATTTCAGCGCGACTGTATGCACACATTTGCTATGAATCACGTATGTGTACACCAATACTAAGAAGTATCGAGATCGTGGAAGTTTTTTAATGATGGTATGAGACAGATCACGTCGAATGAAGCGAGAGAGCAAGAAGCAGAGTGTGCAAGATTTATGTACGTACTATAGTTTCGCTGGCAAGTCTTCTGCTAGAAATTCATATAAACTTTTATACTTTACAAGTATGTCATTCTTAAACGATACAGCTGAGATTATTCATCTTTTAAATATAATTAAATATCGACGTTTTTCATAACATATTAGTTTTTAGGAAACATTGTAAGACGCGTTTAGCTGTAAATTCACCTGCATATAACATAGAGATCGCATGTAAAATATCAAAACTTTAATGATTGATATCTCCTAAACTGCTCGGAACTTCTTACAATTTGAGCTACTGGTAGATAATGTTACTACACTGTTAAAAATTTTTCATTGTATCTGTATTGTTTGTATCATGGACTTCGTGTACTGGTAAAAAGCTATTAGGAACACGGAATGCGATGATCTCACCGGCTAACAGAAATACTTCCTGTTAGCAACTGAACGCTGCCACTAGGAGTCAATCTGACATTCGAAATTCTCTTAAAATTATACGGAAGTGAATTAGTGATTCAGAAATTGGAACATTTTCCTTATTTATTAATTATTTAAATCATTGTTTCTGTCACAGCTTGAAATCTTCGTTTTTCAAATTTCAAACGAATTTTTTCACAATAATAAATATTGAAATTATTGAAATTTTATACTACACGATATAAAAAAGTATGAATAATATTAATAACACTATTCATAATTTTTTATAACGTGGAGTTATTGTAATAATAGTGTTAATACAATAATACTGTTAATGGAATTAATATTATAAAGTTGTGATGATAGTTAATTTAATTAAGACTAGCGATGGTATTGAATTTTGAATCCAAGGTCGAAAGCAATTGGGTTAATTCAACTCCCACGACCATTTTCCTAATTAATTCCTAACGTAATTATAATTAACGGTAATAATTGAGCAATTAAAAAATTGAGTTGTCTTTTTTGTTCACAGGTGATTTAGAGAGACCAGTGAAAAAATGGCAGCTAGTCAGTACTACCACGTGCAGGTAATTAATCTCAACGCTTGTAACAATTTGATAATTTTTTCCACAAATGTTCCCGAAAAGTACAGAGAAACTGTCAGAAGGCATCCATAAATTATGTCACACGAATTTCATGATTTTTAGCACCCTCTCCCCGTCCTTATAACATGTGGTTATATTTGTATGACCCCTCCCCTGGTGTGACACCACATTTAATTAAAATTTTTTGTTAGATTTGAAGTTTAGAGTTTGAATACTTTAGATTTTAGATTTATACATGTGACGTCACGGGGTCATACTTTGTTGACCTCCTCCTTCCTCCTTAATGACGTAATTTACGGATGGCCCCTTACTACTATCTTACTACCTGTCGCCTCTCTGATTTTTCTCAGAATTTTCGAACAGTGGCTTCCACTTAAAAACATAACATTTGAAAAGTGAATGTAATTTTTAATTTTTCCCTTTAGTGCACACCAACTGTGTACCCAGCGGACCCCTTTAATGCCGAGGAGGATGCAGCTCTGCTTAGAACTGCGATGAAAGGATTTGGGACCGACGAGCAGACGATAATCGACGTCCTGGCGCACAGAGGCATCGTTCAACGACTTGAAATCGCAGATAAATTCAAAACGATGTATGGAAAGGATTTGATTTCGGAATTGAAGTCGGAATTGGGTGGAAATTTTGAGAAGGCGATCATCGCGTTAATGACTCCATTGCCTGAGTTCTATGCAAAGGAGATCCATGAGGCTATATCGGGAATGGGGACTGATGAGGGCGCCTTGATCGAGGTTTTGACCAGCTTGAGCAATTATGGAATTAAAACCATTTCTGAGGTGTATAAAAATTGTAAGTGATTTAGAGGATTTGTAGCATTTTTTGTTCCAATTTTGTTAGTGGATGTTTTAAATTTGGGAATTGCGGAGTTGTGGAAGTGTAAAAGTTCCGAATTATGGAACTGTTAGTTTGTGGAATTTTTTAAATGTACATANCCACATTTAATTAAAATTTTTTGTTAGATTTGAAGTTTAGAGTTTGAATACTTTAGATTTTAGATTTATACATGTGACGTCACGGGGTCATACTTTGTTGACCTCCTCCTTCCTCCTTAATGACGTAATTTACGGATGGCCCCTTACTACTATCTTACTACCTGTCGCCTCTCTGATTTTTCTCAGAATTTTCGAACAGTGGCTTCCACTTAAAAACATAACATTTGAAAAGTGAATGTAATTTTTAATTTTTCCCTTTAGTGCACACCAACTGTGTACCCAGCGGACCCCTTTAATGCCGAGGAGGATGCAGCTCTGCTTAGAACTGCGATGAAAGGATTTGGGACCGACGAGCAGACGATAATCGACGTCCTGGCGCACAGAGGCATCGTTCAACGACTTGAAATCGCAGATAAATTCAAAACGATGTATGGAAAGGATTTGATTTCGGAATTGAAGTCGGAATTGGGTGGAAATTTTGAGAAGGCGATCATCGCGTTAATGACTCCATTGCCTGAGTTCTATGCAAAGGAGATCCATGAGGCTATATCGGGAATGGGGACTGATGAGGGCGCCTTGATCGAGGTTTTGACCAGCTTGAGCAATTATGGAATTAAAACCATTTCTGAGGTGTATAAAAATTGTAAGTGGTTTAGAGGATTTGTAGCATTTTTTGTTCCAATTTTGTTAGTGGATGTTTTAAATTTGGGAATTGCGGAGTTGTGGAAGTGTAAAATTTCCGAATTATGGAACTGTTAGTTTGTGGAATTTTTTAGATGTACATTCATACAATTGTAGAATTAATCAATTATGGGACTTATAATTTTGTATTTTGGTCTTTTGAGAATTTGAGAATACCCAAACTTGGAAAAGGGATTTAGCAATGTGAAAAGATGGTAATTTTTTAATCTTTGTACCGCGAAAGTTCGAAATTTTTCGAATTTTTGAATTTGGAAATTTATGAATTTGTTAGTTTAGAGATTTTGGATTCGTGAAATTAGAGATTCAAGAATTGTTAAGTTTTGAGATTTGGTTATTTGAGAATGTAGGAATTTCAAAATTTGGGTATTTGGGTATTTAGACTTTAAAAAATATTTCTAATTACATAAATTTGCAGTGTATGGGAACAGTTTGGAAGATGATTTGAAAAGCGACACGTCCGGCCACTTCAAGAGGCTGTTAGTTTCTCTGTCATGTGTAAGTATAGCAAGTAGTAACGAAATTTTATTGAGTAAATATAAAATTGGATTTAATAGAATTTTATATTGATAAATCTTTGATTTTATTATAATTTTCATTTCCTCTATTATCAGTAGAATTTTCGGTTCTAGATCAGTTCTATTTTCTGCATTTCGAATTCAAATTTCGAAATGTTCCAAGAATTTTTTAGATTCTTAATAAAAGTTTCATAATTTACAACTTCTATTTTCGAATTCCCAATCGAAATTTCGTGATTTTAGGCGGGTAGGAACGAAAACCCGGATGTTGACGAGAGAGCAGCGATCGAGGACGCCGAGAGGTTGATGGCCGCAGGCGAGGGCCAATGGGGAACCGATGAGAGCACATTCAACGCGATCCTGATCACGAAGAGCTATCCGCAATTGAGGAGAATCTTTAAAGAGTACGAGAGGCTCTCCGGGAATAGTTTGGAAGACGTAATTAAGAGTGAATTCTCCGGTTCGTTGGAGGACGCATACTTAGCAGTTGGTAAGACATAGGAATCAATTAAAAACAAATAATTATCTATTTGATTCTTCCAATTTTAGGTCACACAATTTCTATGCAAATGTAGATGATTTCTACATACTGGTTCATTTTTGCTTTCATTTAAACACGGTTCTTTGTCTTTCTCTTTTTTTGTTGATAGAAAAGTAGCAACAGTAATAAACACTAGTGGTGGACACCATCGACTAAAAACTATCGATTTAGTCGATAATATGATCCGATTAATTACTAGATAGTCAATGGTTGAAATTAGTCGATAGTACCCATAACTATTAAACACGTTTTGGTTTTGTTTTGATTACGTCACGAAGCGAGCAATAACAAATTAATAAGCAATAAAAAATACAAGTTCTGAATGAGAAATTCAAAGAGCAAGATTAAATATATGTCATGCTAATCTGTGCCCCTTATAACCATAAAACTCTCGTTTAAAACGTTTTTTCATATCAATCCCACTTTTCAAGATGTTTGCCATAATTGTAAGACGACTGTAATTATTTTGAACTAAATTTCTTGTTGTTTCTTATAGTGAGATGCGCGAAGGACAAGACGTTCTACTTCGCCGAGAGGCTGTACAAAGCGATGAAGGGCATGGGGACAGACGACACGACCTTGATCCGCATAATCGTCGCCAGATCTGAGATCGACCTTGGAGACATCAAGGATGCTTATCAGACGAAATATGGCCAGTCCTTAGCCGGTGATATCGATGTAAGTAACGATGTTCTTTTAATTCCATTATTCAATTATCTACTATCTATCAATTAAACTCGCCTTTTATTTACGAAAATTTTATGGAAAATTTTGTTTAATATTTTTCGATGAATAACAAAAAATTTCAATCTTCCTAATTTTTATTTATTTTCTAAAATTTAATTCTATTAATATTTGATAATTTAATTATTTTATCGCATATTTTGTTTATTTAAAAACATGAAGAAAGGTCTCATCAATTTTTTATTTATATTTTATTATGAAATAATTTATTCAACATATAATTATCTATCCGTTTTTATTTTTTAATATTATTCATTATTATTATCTATTATTCATTGCTGTTATCGTTTAGTATTATTAAAATCTTTCTTTCTTCTTATTATTAAACAACAAATTCATTTGTTTAACATTCTACATCAATTGACAAACACCGTGACAAATACTTTAACAATTGTCATAATGAATAACGGNTAACAAATTAATAAGCAATAAAAAATACAAGTTCTGAATGAGAAATTCAAAGAGCAAGATTAAATAAATGTCATGCTAATCTGTGCCCCTTATAACCATAAAACTTTCGTTTAAAACGTTTTTTCATATCAATCCCATTTCTTGTTGTTTCTTATAGTGAGATGCGCGAAGGACAAGACGTTCTACTTCGCCGAGAGGCTGTACAAAGCGATGAAGGGCATGGGGACAGACGACACGACCTTGATCCGCATAATCATCGCCAGATCTGAGATCGACCTTGGAGACATCAAGGATGCTTATCAGACGAAATATGGCCAGTCCTTAGCCGGTGATATCGATGTAAGTAACGATGTTCTTTTAATTCCATTATTCAATTATCTACTATCTATCAATTAAACTCGCCTTTTATTTACGAAAATTTTATGGAAAATTTTGTTTAATATTTTTCGATGAATAACAAAAAATTTCAATCTTCCTAATTTTTATTTATTTTCTAAAATTTAATTCTATTAATATTTGATAATTTAATTATTTTATCGCATATTTTGTTTATTTAAAAACATGAAGAAAGGTCTCATCAATTTTTTATTTATATTTTATTATGAAATAATTTATTCAACATATAATTATCTATCCGTTTAATTTTTTAATATTATTCATTATTATTATCTATTATTCATTGCTGTTATCGTTCAGTATTATTAAAATCTTTCTTTCTTATTATTATTAAACAACAAATTCATTTGTTTAACATTCTACATCAATTGACAAACACCGTGACAAATACTTTAACAATTGTCATAATGAATAACGACTAGCAATAATAATTGTTTAACATGTTTTAACAGTGATTATTATAGATAATATAATAACGTATGAGCGATCTCTATTGATTGTTAAACAAATTAACGAGTGGGCGGGGCAGTAGTTTGGACTGATAGCTATAAGTTTTTAAAAACAGTGATTAAACAAATGATTTTTGTAGGACGACTGTTCGGGCGACTACAAGAGACTGTTGCTTGCCCTCCTCGGATGAATTGTTTAAACAATCATCATTTCGTTTAATTATCACAAGGAAACTCTCTGGTGTTTGCATTCCATTAAGTTTCACATTACTCTTATTCTAAGTTGTTGTTTGCAAGTTTACTTGAACTTTGTATATACAAAAAATAAAATGAAATAGAAGATTCACACGTATTTGTTATTGTGAACAATAAAAAAATAATAAAATAAAGACGTGTTTGAATACGATCATTAATTAATTAGTTTAATAGACGAAATCATTAGTTAATTACTATTGGAATTTAAACAATTATTCTCATTAATATAAAAAATGTATGAATATGTAATAGAAGTTATTAGTTATCGTCAATATTAGTTTGATTAATCATTTCTAAACAATTTCTTGAATCAGAATTGCATATTGCTGAACATTGTTGTTACTAAAACTTCAAGAGTACGAAAGAAAGTCAACGAGTTTACAATCATTGGTAATTGAAATTATTATTTAAATTAGCGTGGTTGTTACTGTCAGCATCAATTTGTTGTTCCAAAACGTTTATTTAAAACATATTAATCTTTCGTTTGTGTGTTTTGGTTGATTTCATTATTGTTAATTGATTTTAATTTCAAATATGGGAATTTCGAATGTTTCAGATTTCTGTATTTTCAATCCAAATTTCATAATTTTCAGTTTTTATTTTGGAATTTTCAATCCAGATTTCGAAATTCTCAACTGCAACGTTGGAATTTCACTAAGTTTTTATCTAAATTTTGAATATTCCAAACTAAATTTTGAAATTTTCAATTCTAATTTCTGAATTTCAAATCGAAAGTTCGGAGTCGTTGAAGAATTTCGAAACAAATACATTTTATTATGATTCTGCAATTATTACTTAGTGTATTATACTCAGCTATTATTAATTATCGTGCTGTTATTAAACATTATATTAATTATTGTTAACAAGCATGGCTAATTATTATTAAACGAACCACTTCCCCGCATAATTAATAAACATTCACATAATCATTATTTCTTGCGTTTTACCTGTTAATTAACAAATTGCTTTTGCAGAGCGACTGCGGCGAAGATTTTAAGCGGCTTCTGATCGCCCTTTTGAATTAAATATCGAAAAAAACGACGCAACCAATAATAATAAATAATATTTATCAAAATACATATATCACAGTTATAAATTATTTATCAAAGAATACAACCGTAATACGAATCTTCATATCTACTTCATACTATCTGTTAATCTTCAAATAAATTCTACTCATTAATATATTTTATAATATTATTTGCGTTTATATTTATAGATATTTATTATATTAAGTTTTATGTATTCATATATAATACAAATTTGTCAATTAACAATTGTTCTGCAAATAAATAATTGCACGTATTTTCACAATTCTATTATTGTAACATCTTTTTCATGTAATATATATTTTTATCTGGTATATCCTCCATGTTTTTCTTTTTGCAGAGCGATTGCGACGCTGAATGGAAAAGACTACTCATAGCTATGTTGTACTGAAAGAGTAATACTATTATAGTATACATATAAAAATTATATTACTATACTATATATACTAATGATGTTCTAGTTCTAATAGAGAGTTCGATATTCTAGTAGTAATGGGCACCATCGATTGAAAATTATCGACTACTTTTAGCCGACTGATTTTTCCAATTATCTAATTTATTAATTATCTAACTCCACGGAAAATAGGGGTAAAACGTAAAAAAAAAGAAATACATCGAACCAACTTCAAGTGGCTGAATTACTAATAGCTCGATGGGCCCGATGGACCGCGTTCAGATGACAACTAAAATAGTACGTATTATTGCTCGATATTATTATTCGATTCGATGGTCCAAAGTCCAAACGACTAAAATATAATATAAATACTATCGATACCATCGTTGTAGTGGAGTGGAGAGAATAGAGAAACACCCATATATGTAATTAAATGAATTTACGAACAAAATTTAAACAGGTGCGAACTTTGAATAGGTATTATCATGAGATTTATTATCAAACGGACTTGGCAGTATCATTAGTGCTATTAGGAAAGATGAAAAATCAGTTTTTCTTTTACAAAGTTATATATATATGTTCATATTTTATGAATTATTTGAGAATTAATAAATTTTTGACGAAGTCACGTAAAATTTTGACTAATCACGAAATTATAGCCGACGAACTGCCATACACCATCATCATGATCTAGACATATAATCACTAAAGCGAAATTTCAGTCAACTGAAAACTATCGACTGTTTAATCGATAGTCTGATTAGATTAATTATTAGATAGTCGATAGTTGAAATTAGTCGATAGTGCCCATCATTATATACTAGTAATATGAATATTCTAGTAACATATTCAATATTTGAATATTCTAGCAATACGATCTAGTAATATATTCGATTAACGTATTCTAGTAATGCATTTGATTAATATATCCGAGTAATATTTCAGTAATATATTTAATATAATATATTTATTCTAGTAACATTCCAATAATATATTCGGACAATGTTGTAACAATATTTTGTCAATATATTCTAGTAATATATTGAAATAATATTCTACTTTGGTTATATATTTTATGAATAGATATATTCTATTAGTGTATTCAAGTAATACATTCCAAATTGTTACTGTTCTCTAAAGTACTTATATACATATATTATATTACTACTTGTATTTATTTGTACTCTTTGAGTATTATTTATATTAATGAATATGTTTTTCCTACATTTATACTCTTCAACGATTAAATAAAGTTGTATTACTAAGATCATTGTTAATAAGATTGGAAATAAATATGATTTCTTCCATGGCTGAATTTTTCTTTAGTAAATTAGGGATGAAGTTAGGATAGTAAAAGACATTGGTTAACATCGATAGTAACATTTTTATTGTCGGAAGTTATCCTTAAGTATTATCGTACACACTTTAGCCGACTAATCGCGTTTTATGTATTAGTTACCTTTATTTATACCTGGATTCATCGATATTCGTCCATAAATATCAATCATTGTGTGTCGTTTCCGAATTCTATCAATATTTTTCGATAGCTATCGATCACTGTCAACATTGTTGTCTGCCAACATAAATAAACAAATAAATAAGTAACTAAACTAATAAATGATTAAACAAAAACATAATTAAATCATAATTGTATAAACATGAAACTGTTAAATAAATAATGAACATAGTATTAAATATAAATATTGTATAATGATTGTATAAACATTTTACAAATTGTTTAAACAATCAATTTTCCATTTCATCTCAAATGTAAATAAATCTAATTTTTTTCTAAGTTCAAGAATTAAAAACATTAACAAACACTAATAATCAGTTAGTAAATCTTAGTAATCCATTTAAATAAGTAACTGATTAATAAATATTAATAACTGGAAATGATGAGTATTGACAAGAAAATCGATGGCTCCCATCAAATTGTCGCACGCACACCAATTACAACTGTTAATTAATCATTACAGTAATTGTCAAAGGCGTTCCTCGTCCACATTGGAAAATATAAACAATCGTTTATCAATTAATGACACAGACCCTTATCTCCATTCAGTAACATTATTGCTGTGTATTATTTCCTTTTAATAGTATCGTAGATATTTTATTAATTAGTGTACATATACGTACATATATATTTCAATTAATAATTTCCATTTCTCCAGTTTCAATAAATAAATTACAGTATTGGGCAATTTTATAAATGGATCAATGTGCAATTAATTATTTAAATAATTAGATTGTCGGTGAACATTTTATAAGCATGTAGAAGAACGTGAAATTCTGAGTAAAGAGTCTATAACTTTTCCCTACGATCATTGATCAGTCAATTATTCAATCACTGAAGTGCAATAATAAAATTAATCAGTCAGTCAACATAATGAATTACTCATTAATAATTTTAATAAAAAATCATGAATATTTATGTTAAAAACCTGAAATCTGTATACAGTACAATTATTATTATCGTTAATCGATTTTCAAATGTTCAACAACATCTTAACTGCTAATTATTTACAAACTCCGTCACTCGTTTTCAAATGCATAATAGTTTCTTTTTTTTTTGATTAATATATTATGTATATATTTATATACATAAAACATGGTCCTATATGATTCATATGTATCGTTGCCCATTATTTACTTACATATGTATATATATTTCACTTATTTATTATCCTTCTATATAACTTCTTATTTATTTATTCATTTATTCGCTTCTTTATTTGTGTACTTAACAGTTAATTAACCGTTACAAATGTTGATTTTGTTAATCAACAGATCTAGCGTTCTTGTTAACAGTTTCACATTATTTTTTCTTTATTTTAAAAGTACGCATTTGATGTTTGATATTATCATCTAGAAATCATGTAAAATTATCTGGACATCATCTAAATTTGAAATTATCTAAACAATATAGATATTATAATATAGAATTTTCTAAAATGATTTGCAAATCTGAGAGCACCTAAAAATTTTCAGGAACCATTTGAAATTACCTGTAATCTACTATCATCACACGAAATAAAATTAAATTACTAAAGTTATCTGAAAGTAATAAAAAATTGTCTAAAAAGTTTGCAAATCATCCGACGTCATCTGAAAATTATCTACAATCGCCGAACACGGAATGAAATTACCCCAAATCGTCAGATATTATCAAATCTTTTCTTATTTTAAAACAGTTTTGTTTATTTCTTCAATTGTTGTCGCTCGCTTACAATTATTAATAAATATTTTATTGTATTAGGTCTTCTTTTACGAGTAAAATATTTTATCCCAGTAAAGTTCATCTCTCAGGTTCAACCGGAATTGAACCCCCGTATTTGTTATTTTACATTTATTGTCGTTTATTTCATTTAAAAATCATTTATTCCCTATACATAGTAATTAATTTAACAATTTAATTAATCAATTATTTGATAATTTAATATTTAATTAACTAATAATGAAATAAAATAACTAAAAAAATTGTAATTATGATAATAAGAAATAAAATAAGAATTATAATGGTGATGATAAATAATATAATAATTGTAATAAATGAAATAGAAATTCCAAAAGGGGATTGCAGGAGCGGATTAAAAGGGTAACTAGCTGAGGCTATAATCGTAGGCCCCAACAATCAAGGAAAAAATATTTGCATTTGGACATCATCCAATCATGTTGCACAGATATCTACGGGAATAAATTGAAAAAATAATAACAGTTTTTATTTACAATCACCAAATGATTTTTTTTTGCTGCCCTTAAGTAGGCCATGTATTCATTTCAGCCCTGGGCCTCGTCAAACTTTAATGCGTCCCTGGTAATAGTCATATAAATAAATAAAACAAGTGTTGCAATAGTCATCCAATAATAATATTTTGTTTTCCAAAAATTCATTTCACAAATTATTCTTTAATACATTAATATAACATTTATGATGTGAACTAATATTAGTATTGCAAAATTAGTGAAAAAAATGTCCATAAATGCTCATTATTTATGTAAATAANAGTAAAGTTCATCTCTCAGGTTCAACCGGAATTGAACCCCCGTATTTGTTATTATACATTTATTGTCGTTTATTTCATTTAAAAATCATTTATTCCCTATACATAGTAATTAATTTAACAATTTAATTAATCAATTATTTGATAATTTAATATTTAATTAACTAATAATGAAATAAAATAACTAAAAAAATTGTAATTATTATAATAGGAAATAAAATAAGAATTATAATGGTGATGATAAATAATATAATAATTGTAATAAACGAAAAATTGTACTTCATAATAAATGAAATAGAAATTCCAACAGGGGATTGTAGGAGCGGATTAAAAGGGTGACTAGCTGAGGCTATAATCGTAGGCCCCAACAATCAAGGAAAAGATATTTCCATTTGGACATCATCCAATCATGTTGCACAGATATCTACGGGAATAAATTGAAAAAATAATAACAGTTTTTATTTACAATCACCAAATGATTTTTTTTTGCTGCCCTTAAGTAGGCCATGTATTCATTTCAGCCCTGGGCCTCGTCAAACTTTAATGCGTCCCTGGTAATAGTCATATAAATAAATAAAACAAGTGTTGCAATAGTCATCCAATAATAATATTTTGTTTTCCAAAAATTCATTTCACAAATTATTCTTTAATACATTAATATAACATTTATGATGTGAACTAATATTAGTATTGCAAAATTAGTGAAAAAAATGTCCATAAATGCTCATTATTTATGTAAATAAAAATTAAATGTTTTAGAAATAAATAAAATAATGTTATTCGTTATTCTTAGTAATAATTCGTTTTAGTTATTATTATTATTATTGTTATTATTATTATTGTTATTACTATTATTTAACACTTGATTTTTGTTGTTTTAATCCTAGTTTCAAAACTGTTTTTCAACGAACATTCGAATATATATATGTATATGTATTTATTTACAATAGTTTATTTGGTCTCAGTAACTATAATATATTGTATATGTATAATATATGTATATATGTTTTTTTAATCGTATAATTACGTTTTTATTTATAAACGGAAGACCTATTATTTTTATCCATTATTTATACCATTTTTTTTCATTTACATTCATTACTGTTTAACTCTTTGGCAAAATAAATTTCTTTTTCACTGACTCACATCTAACATTAAATAATGTTAATAAATTCCCATAAAACAAATTTATCAAACGATATTAATAGAACTTCTGAATTTGAAAAATTTCCCAGAACCAAGAATTTGAGGAATCGTGAATTTCAATGACAATTCGAAAACTAATACGCTGTTGATTATTGCATTAGAGCAATATTAAAAATCGAAAAGAAAATACTTCAACCGTCTTGATTTGGAGTAACAAAGAAATGTTTTTTTTTTTTAACTTTTGCGTTTTCTTCAACATTTAATGAACATATGTACTTGATCTTAAGAATTAGGCAGTGATTGAAAAACGTTCAATTAACAGGTGTCAATTCGTTCGTTGTTGAAGTCGTTTTAAAAATCTGGTTACCCTGGAATTTTTCAAGCAACGCTGTTCTTTTAAACAATTCTTTCTGTACAGCTGAAATCGCAGTAAGCAACACTAGTAGCTCGTAGAAACGTTAATACATCGCAATCAAATTTCGCCCAAAATTAATTGGCGCCCATCCAAAGTTGCGTAATATTCTGCGACAGAATTTCGAAATTCAATATGGCCGAGCGAAAATTTTTTAATTTTATTTAGTTTCTTTTCAAGTATTTGGATAAAACTCGTAATTCAGCGATTTTCAAGACAGCTGATTACGAACCTGATAGCGAAATTTTTTCAAAATTCAAAATGGCATTTTCAATATGCCGAATCAATAAATTTTTCATTTATTCGTGATTATCAATTTCGAAAACCGCTGTATTATGGATTTTATTCAAATAACACATAATCAAAGAATTTTTCATTGGTTCTCCCATTTAAGTTGAGATTGTGAAGAATCTCGAAAACAGGTGACTAGAAAAAACAGACACATATCCTTTAGTGGTTCGAGTACGGAGTCTGATCGCACTAGTTTTTTAATGCGTAGGTGTTTTCAAGGTTATTTCAAGGTCATTCTGTCTTTTTTTTTTTATCATAAACACATATTTTTTTACTTCGTTTGTGTTCAAATCAAATGTCTCAAACAAAAGTTGTGCATCTTTTTACGTAGAATGTGATTCCGAAATAAAAAATATGGGATTACAACCTTGAAATAACCTTGAAAACGCCGACGCATTTAAAAACTAGTAGAGCCATTTGGCTCCGCACTCGAACCACTAAAGGACAGGATATGTGACGTCATTTATATCCTCGCCAGTTCAAGTATTAATTTAGTAGATTTGAATACTCTACTGTCTACCATAGTAGCGCTGGTAATCACTTGAAATTGCAAGTCTTTTTGCTTAAAATGTATACGCTATCCTCTATCCATTTGAACACTGATCTCGAGACACTTCATTACTGAACGAAAGTTAAGAAAAACAGTGAGGACCCAAGGCAACCAACCAGAAACTTGAGGGAAAAGAATTTCGTCGAGTCAGCAGCACTTATGACTACCCAAGGTGGAATAGAAGATGTCACGTGGCTGGGCCTGTCGGTCCTATGGCTATTCTCCTGAGGTGTGCTTCCTGACAAGATCTGAGTAGTACCCAAATCTTCTTCTCCAGCCGAGGAATCGAATTCCTCGAAATTTGGATAAAGCCTCCTGCCATTCTTGCCGTTATTCTTCTTCCTGGATTTCGAGTTGCTGCTCTTACGTGGCTTCAAGTCGTTTTTGGTTAGAATGCTCGGCGTCGTTTTTGGCACCAGGTGCAGCTCTGAAAGATTCGATATGAGCTTAGGTTAGGGAAGGTAGGATTTGGGAACAGGTGTAGCTCTGACAATGAGAAATCCAAAATGGGATTTAAAAAGTTTTGAGAAAAAAGATTTAACAATTATTAATAATTACTTTTATGGTATTATGTATGTAATGTGTAACGCACAATATGTAATGTGTCATTTGTGGTGTGTCGTCTTTTTGTAAATAAAAAATATTTGCTGAAATATAATTGCATAGTACAAAGGGGGCCATCCGGTGGCGAAAATAGATTTTTTGCAGGTGGAGATACTTTGAACATTTGGAGGTCACCTCCAGTTTTTTAAATGGATTATACGTTTTTGGGGTCCGTTCGACTTCATCAGGTGAATGTCNTGTATGTAATGTGTAACGCACAATATGTAATGTGTCATTTGTGGTGTGTCATCTTTTTGTAAATAAAAAATATTTGCTGAAATGAAATTGCATAGTACAAAGAGGGCCATCAGGTGGCGAAAATAGATTTTTTCCAGGTGGAGATACTTTGAACATTTGAAGGTCACCTCCAGTTTTTTAAATGGATTATACGTTTTTGGGGTCCGTTCGACTTCATCAGGTGAATGTGAAGGTCACTTTCAAGTCGTACCTTCGTACTGTACAATTTTATTTCAGCAAATATTTGTGTGAAACTTATATTATAGTTTCGGAGATATCTGAGAGTTATTGGCCCACCCTGTATACGTAGTAAATAAGAAAAATTTGATAATTAACGGAAATTGTTACCTTGCAAGCGAACGACTCCGTCCGCCTTGCCGAGGGCGTTGACAGAGGAGCAGACGTATTCCCCGAGGTCAGGCCTCGTTAATTCGTTGACGGTCAGGTTCATCTGCCAGGAGTAATCGTTCAACGCGTGCTCCGTCATCACGTATTTGTCGCCTGGCAGTAGCTTGTCGCCTTAAATAAACAATCAAAACANATCTCTCTTTCAATAATGCATATAAGGCCCCTTCCAATAAGTCCCCTCTGAATAAGGCTGTTCTCGATATGGCTGCTTATTGTCCAAACCTGGTCTCTGCTATTAAAATGTTATAGTATTAATTATTAATTAATCACCTGTGTTCCTGTACCAAGTGTTCAACGCTTGTGGCGAGGCCTCGACGTGGCACTGGAGGACCACGTCGCTGTCTATCGGCGCTGCCACCAGCTGATTCGTCACTTTTATTACTGGGGAAACTGAAACAATTAAGTTATGTCTAATTAAATGCAATTCTCATTTATCACTAATTAAATCCATTCATTAATTCATTTCTCACGTTTACTTACAATGCACGTTAACTGTGTAACGTTTGCTCGGTGTTGGTGGCACGTTGTTACTCGCTATGCATAGGTACGCTCCCATCTCCTGTCGTAGCACTCCGTTCAATTCTAACACTTCTCCTTCATAACTTTTCAGCGCTGAAATATTTTTTTTATACAAATTACTACAAATGATACATATGTATGTTATATATTATGTGTCGTGTTATATGTTATGTGTTATAAAATAAAAATTTTGTTCGTACATTGTTTTTGCCCATCTTCCCGAAGAATTATGTTTCGCCCATCCTCTCTTTTCCACGTAACAGTAGGTTTAGGCGTTCCTGTGGCCACGCATTTCAGTTTTACGTTCCCACCTTCGTTCGTCACCATCCCCTGCGAGGAATCGTCATCAATGATGTCCGGGGGTATCATCACTTCCATGTAACCGTTCTGGAAATATACATTTCTATTCAATCGGATCTTTTTTCTAGATAACTTTCGGAAAAAACAGCAGAAATGTGTAGATATCTTGTCTCTATTTTATTCTTCCAATCTTAACGAATAAAAATTACGAAAAATTTTCAGATATGCTAATTAATTATCAGAATGTTACAGAATTTTTTTCAAATTTTTAATCAAGAACTTGTATGTAAAAAAAATTCAAAAAACTTAAATTCAATCATTCCATTAAAGAACTTAACATATTTGTTACTTAAACATTGAAATTGTTTATAAAAAATTCTTAGGTATACTAATTAGTATCAGGAATGTTATAGAATTTTTCCAAATTTTTTAATCTACAGTTTATAAACGAAAAACATTTAAGAAATTTGGAAATCGCGTTTTTTACTAAATGAAAAAATTGCTTCTTGATTTTAATTATCGTTTCTAATTTATAATTAGATTATGATTTACCTGGCTTTTCATGGGCTCTGTGTTCACTTGGCACATGTAGGCCCCAGAATCATTTTTCTGTACATTGGAAATGTGCAGCTTCCAAGTGTTGTGGCCATTATGGGTCACAGAGAGTCGAGGATTGTGGGCAATCAGGTGAGTGTGGATCGCTAGAATCGCTCTCGAATCAGACTTCATCCAGGCCACCTAAAGAATTTATTTAGAAAATGAAGATGTATCTTGTTATTATCATATATTATTTATTATTTTCTATAAAAAAAAATTATTAAATAAATTTATATATAATAATTTATAGTAATAAAAAATATTAAGTAATAAATATATTATTATAGATAATTTATTTGCTTGCAAATATATATTATTTACGAGTTACAAATAACTTACTTTGTACGAATGTAGATTGTTCACGACGCAGGTGAATGAGACGTCACGACCTAGGATCACTGTGTGGTTCTCCAACGGTGCTAAGAATTCAGGCAGTGGCTCCTGAGTTATTTGGCCTGAAACAGTAATTATTTCTTCTATTAGAGCTGCCTAGAAATTATGAACAAATTCAGACAGGTACCACTGGATGCGCTGCATATCTAAGAATGTTTTCAAATTTTTTGATTGCTAATTGAAATTTTGAAAAATACCAAAAACTTGAGCACAATTTATAGAACTTTTCAAATACGCTACATACAACAGCTGATTGTAATTTCTCTCAAACCAGTCGTGTCCAAAAAATATAAAAAAATTCAGACGTCACTCTATACATTGTATACAGGGCGTTTCAGGACCCATGGTCAATAACTTAAGGGGTAATTCTAGAGGCTACAATGAGCCGAAAATAAAGAATACTAATTTTTCGTTCGAAGCCTCGTTAATTAGTTATTAAGCATTAAAAACTGGCCCCTGAAAGCAGGCAACTCGCGTGCACATTAAATTTTTCCAAAATTTGCAGTTTTTTTATCTGAAAAAATTATTTTCGTATTCTTCGACAAATTTGGAACGAAAATTAATTCCTGAGTTTTTTTCTCATAAGACTCATAGTCTCCGAGAAAAATATTCCTACAATTAAAAAATCGTGATTTTTCGAAAATTTCTTAAAATTGTAATATGTACCGAAAAAAATTTGAAAAAATTCCTATTATTGTGCCATATTGACAACAACATCTCAGAATTTTTTCATCATTTTTGATCGCCCTAGTTAATAGAAATTACATATTAATCACTAACATCTTATAAAAAAAAAATCTTTTCGAAAATAATTAAAAAAGTATATCTTTTATTAGAGTTTTTGAGAATAACAGTCTTTGTCTTTCTCCGAATGTACTTATCAGATCGACGCACGCGTCTATTGATTTTGGCTTAAATACTAAATCCGAGAACCAAGTCGGAGGCTGAGACTTGAGCGAATCGGGTCTTTCCGTGGCAGGCCAGTACCCTTCTCCTTTTTTCTCTTATTCCCTAAATCCACGTCAATCTACTGTCAACTGTACTTCAACCGGTAAACGGAGCCATTACTTCTTCATTGATATTTCTCAGCGACTCTCTTTCGACTAACATTTTTCGTTTGCATTTATTATTTTACTTTTTTTTATTGGATTGATGAAGTTTATTACGCAATTTAGAATTTATATTTTATTTCTCTGTTCCTGGGGTACTAAACATTCTGAAAAATGAGAGATATTGGCAGGGGTATAGTGCATACTACTAAATTTTTTCAAATATTTTCATTGCATATTACAATTTTAAAGAATCCCAAACTCGAATTAACACGAAGAACTATGCAATGTATGAATTATATTTAATTTCTACTGTTCTAGTGTATAAAAAATTCTCAAAAATCAAAGTATAGGCATCAAAGGTCTAGAGTATGCTACTACATTGTTTCAAGTTTTTTGGTTGTGAAATAAATCTGTGAAAAATCGGCAAAGCTTGAAAATACCAATTTTTATAAAATTTGAATTACCCTACCAATTCACATTTAATTCCTGTTCTTCCAGTGAATAGAAAATTCTGAAAAAAATCAGAGGCATTATTAGAGGTCTAGTAAACATTAGTGAATTCACCCAAATTTTTCACTTGCCAAATAAATGAATGAGAGATCGACAAATTTCGAAACTAGCGATTTTGCAACTAATATTCAAAATCCTTGACTATTAACTCAGTTCTTGGTCTCAAGGAAGATAAACTGGATCAGTTAGGTGTGTTAAGTTAGGTCAGATGCCGCACGGTGGCAAGATGGCGGGCTGACAATGCATCTTCGGGCGAGGGTTTGGAAAATCCTGTTTAAATCCGCGGGTGATTTAGTTGTCGGTGCCGGGAAGCTTTTCCCACTTAATTCCAAGCTGCAAGAGGGCTGCCTCCAAGCTACCCGGACTAATAGCGAGGGTTAAAAACTACCTAACAGCCATTACTCCGCCATTAATTACGTTCCGGCAGGGATGGACCGCGTAAACACGTTTCTTCGAATTCAGAAACGAAGTTTTGCAGAAGTAAAGCTTTTAACGGAATCTAATTATGGTACAGAGCTTCCTTAGTACCTCTGACCACTACGTTTTTGTTAACATTTATTGTGTTTATCTTTGATTTTCATCATTTCATTCAGATTCTTATAGATTTGTATTTTTCACAGATTTATTTTACAAGTTAAAAATTGTGGAAAAATTCATTGCTATTCACTAAACTGATAATGCCCCTCATTTTTTTGTCAGAATTTTTAGTAGCTCGTAGAAATGGAGAGATAAATTATATATATATCTATGTGTTTAGAGATTCGCTTACATAGGCAAAGATGCNTGTGTTTATCTTTGATTTTCATCATTTCATTCAGATTCTTATAGATTTGTATTTTTCACAGATTTATTTTACATATTAAAAATTGTGGAAAAATTCATTGCTATTCACTAAACTGATAATGCCCCTCATTTTTTTGTCAGAATTTTTAGTAGCTCGTAGGAATGGAGAGATAAATATATATATATATCTATGTGTTTAGAGATTCGCTTACATAGGCAAAGATGCNATATTAAAAATTGTGGAAAAATTCATTGCTATTCACTAAACTGATAATGCCCCTCATTTTTTTGTCAGAATTTTTAGTAGCTCGTAGGAATGGAGAGATAAATATATATATATATCTATGTGTTTAGAGATTCGCTTACATAGGCAAAGATGCAGAACCGCGGTGAGGAGGGCTGCCAGTTTCCGTGCTGCCATGAGAGTCAACCACTCCTGTCTACTACTTGTCTTGATCTGAAATCAGTAAAAAAAGTTTATAAATCAATAAAGCAGTGTCTAAATTGAATTCCGTATTTCACATATTGGTAGCAGTAATAAATGTTAAACAATTTTAGAGCAATTGAAAGCTGATTGAGATATTAGCCAATTACTGTTGTGGAAATGTCTCGTTCTCAACTACGAGATACCACCATCAAAAATGGGTTTATCTTTGAAAGTGAGTTGAAGAATTGGCTGTTTTCAATTATGAGAATGAATAATTCTTGGTGATGGTCACCACCGACTAAAAACTATCGATTTAGTCGATAGTAACTAACGATACTTTTAGTCGACTGGTTATCTAAATTATCGACTATATCGAACCAACTTCAAGTGGCTGAATTACTACTAGTTCGAGGCGCTCGATGGTCTACATTCAGGCAACTAAAATAATATTATTGCTCGATAGTTCGATGGTCGAAAGTAGTAATAGGCACCAGTGACCAAAAACTATCGATTTATCGATAGTAACCAACGACTACTTTTAGTCGACTGATTTTTCTAAATTATCGACTACACCTAACCACCTATAAGTGGCTGAATTACTAAGAGCTTGATGGGCTCGATGGTCTACGTTCAGACAACTAAAATAGTATTATTGCTCAATCACTAGATGATTCAAAGTCTAAACTCTAAACGATTGACATAGTATATCTCGATGTTTCGATAATCCGATGGTTTGATGATTCAAAGTCGAAACGACTGAAATGTATATAAATACTATCGATACCATCGTTGTAGTAGAGTGGAGAGAAACACCCATATATGTATACATATTAATTAAATAAATTTATGAACAATATTTAAACGGGTGCGAAGTTTGAATACATATTATCAGGAGATTTATTATCGAACAAATTTGGCAGTGTAATTAGTGCTACTAGGGAAGATGAAGAACCATTTTCTTTTATAAAGTTTTGTATATTCATATTTTATTAATTATTTATGAATTAATAAATTTTTGACAGCTAACCACGAAATTATAGCCGACAAACTGCCATGGACTATGATCATGACCTAGGCATATAACAACTAAAGCGAAATTTCAGTCGACTAAAAACTAACGACTATTTAGCCGATAGTATGATTCGATTAATTACTAGATAGTCGATAGTACCCATCATTATATTATTCGCGTTGTAACATCTTCGAAACAGTACCAAAAAATGTCTCTAGAACGGACCGTTCTCGAGATATGAGCTCCCAAACTTAACGTGTCCGAACACCTTCCATAGTATAGTGTATCTCCGTTTCTACTGAATATTTTTCGATAAAAAGAAATCAACAATGAGGATGATATACATATATAGAACTAACTTCGCAGTTTGGAATTGATAACTGTTGCGATTACCTTTCAGTATAATATTGAATACCAAGACGATTGTTTTCATTGACCTGTTACCGTTTACGACTTCATCGATCACCCTCATGCCTCCTCTTCCCGAAACCGATCGAGAGTGCGTGGATTCTTCAAGAGCAAGTGAATCCTGAAGGGTGCCGGGAGGGAGGAGGGGGGGGGCGGTGGTTTCTAAGACAAATGGGGACGGTGAAACGTAGGAGAGAACCGCCGATTGATTTATGACAAAACCTGGTAAATCGCACCATTTTTCAATAGAATCTTCTGCCCGGGGAGTGAGGAGGCTAGCAGATGGTTGAGCACGATTTTGGTCGGAGGTGGTACAAGTAAATGGAATTTCGAGGGTTGCGTTTTAAGCCGGACGTGCCTCGGTCACCCTTCGTCGACTTCCACGTTCCGCTAGGGGAAGAAGCGGGGTATTACGTTTTATATATGACGCCGGCGCGGATCGAATGAAGGTAGAAAACGCGAACTATAGGGAATAAAGTAAAAATTCAATACTTTATGCTTATTTCTTCAAGTCGCTGTCGATAGAAAAAAAAAATTAGAAAAAAGTTACCAGAAGGGAGGGGTTAACTTTTTCCGAAGGAAGTAGGAGTAAAATTCAATTAGAAGGAATGAAATATGTGAGGAACAAATACAAGTTTCACTATTACATTTTATTTTTTCAATTTCCTTATGATTAAAAAGGGAAAATACAAATAAGTTACTAGATGTTCGAGGGACGGGGGAATACCACAGTCGGNACCAAAAACTATCGATTTATCGATAGTAACCAACGACTACTTTTAGTCGACTGATTTTTCTAAATTATCGACTACACCTAACCACCTATAAGTGGCTGAATTACTAAGAGCTTGATGGGCTCGATGGTCTACGTTCAGACAACTAAAATAGTATTATTGCTCAATCACTAGATGATTCAAAGTCTAAACTCTAAACGATTGACATAGTATATCTCGATGTTTCGATAATCCGATGGTTTGATGATTCAAAGTCGAAACGACTGAAATGTATATAAATACTATCGATACCATCGTTGTAGTAGAGTGGAGAGAAACACCCATATATGTATACATATTAATTAAATAAATTTATGAACAATATTTAAACGGGTGCGAAGTTTGAATACATATTATCAGGAGATTTATTATCGAACAAATTTGGCAGTGTAATTAGTGCTACTAGGGAAGATGAAGAACCATTTTCTTTTATAAAGTTTTGTATATTCATATTTTATTAATTATTTATGAATTAATAAATTTTTGACAGCTAACCACGAAATTATAGCCGACAAACTGCCATGGACTATGATCATGACCTAGGCATATAACAACTAAAGCGAAATTTCAGTCGACTAAAAACTAACGACTATTTAGCCGATAGTATGATTCGATTAATTACTAGATAGTCGATAGTACCCATCATTATATTATTCGCGTTGTAACATCTTCGAAACAGTACCAAAAAATGTCTCTAGAACGGACCGTTCTCGAGATATGAGCTCCCAAACTTAACGTGTCCGAACACCTTCCATAGTATAGTGTATCTCCGTTTCTACTGAATATTTTTCGATAAAAAGAAATCAACAATGAGGATGATATACATATATAGAACTAACTTCGCAGTTTGGAATTGATAACTGTTGCGATTACCTTTCAGTATAATATTGAATACCAAGACGATTGTTTTCATTGACCTGTTACCGTTTACGACTTCATCGATCACCCTCATGCCTCCTCTTCCCGAAACCGATCGAGAGTGCGTGGATTCTTCAAGAGCAAGTGAATCCTGAAGGGTGCCGGGAGGGAGGAGGGGGGGGGCGGTGGTTTCTAAGACAAATGGGGACGGTGAAACGTAGGAGAGAACCGCGGATTGATTTATGACAAAACCTGGTAAATCGCACCATTTTTCAATAGAATCTTCTGCCCGGGGAGTGAGGAGGCTAGCAGATGGTTGAGCACGATTTTGGTCGGAGGTGGTACAAGTAAATGGAATTTCGAGGGTTGCGTTTTAAGCCGGACGTGCCTCGGTCACCCTTCGTCGACTTCCACGTTCCGCTAGGGGAAGAAGCGGGGTATTACGTTTTATATATGACGCCGGCGCGGATCGAATGAAGGTAGAAGGCGCGAACTATAGGGAATAAAGTAAAAATTCAATACTTTATGCTTATTTCTTCAAGTCGCTGTCGATAGAAAAAAAATTAGAAAAAAGTTGCCAGAAGGGAGGGGTTAACTTTTTCCGAAGGAAGTAGGAGTAAAATTCAATTAGAAGGAATGAAATATGGGGAACAAATACAAGTTTCACTATTACATTTTATTTTTTCAATTTCCTTATGATTAAAAAGGGAAAGTACAAATAAGTTACTAGATGTTCGACGGACGGGGGAATCCCACAGTCGGTATAGACAGGTCGAGCCACGGCCGTCTATAGTAGAAGGCCGGAACATCTCCCCGATCAAAAAGCCAAATCGGCCTTCTAAATTTCTTACTTTTACAGTTTTATATATTTATTTCTTTTACATGTATAATCTGTATTGAATCAACAATTTTTGCACACGTAATCTAAATCCGCTTGACAGTATTTTGACAGCAAACCACAAACTCGTAGACCATAGAATATGATCATGATATAGACGCATAACCACAAAAACGATATTTCAGCCGACTAAAAACTATCGACTAATTAGTGTGATCCTAAATATGATCCGATTAATCACTAGATAGTCGATACTTGAAATTAGTGGATAGTAACCATCACTAGCTTCGACACGTATCGATATTTTTAGCTTTGAAATGGGGTTAAATGGGTGTTACAAGTGTTTGTGTCAGTGTAATAGCCTCATTTTCATTTCCAATTGAAAATTGCAAAATTTTGCAAAATTTTTCCAAAAAAAATTGTGTCGACATCCGACAGCATCGATACGAGATTGAGCATTGAAGAAACAAGACAGATTTCTTATACCTACTGAATTCTGGTCCCCTAAGAGGCACAAACAAACACAGGAGATGGGCCAACTTCGAAGCTGTATGTACGGTGGGAGATACACTTTGTAAGGAAACAAGTGGAGGTAGAATGAAGTTAGTACATACAGAATATACTAAATCCGAAGCTTCACTTTAATTACGTAAACTTTATGAGATAGAAATTAGGAAAAATTACTAGATAGTCAAATTGGGAGGAGACCTTTGACGACACATGCGCCGCCAATTGCCTTGTAAGGGTCTGTTCACACTACGTCACCGCACCGCACCGTAACTTTCACGTAGTTTTTGGACTCGGATCGGAAAAAAGTGGGGCCGTAGCAAAGAGTCTAAGGGAAACCCATGTAAAAGCATGGGGCCCTCAGAAGGGATCGGCGACTTCTCGAGATGACCTGATGTGCAGCTTCGATTAGATGCTAGACCTTTTTTTAACTGCCGACTCCCTAAAGTTCAGATCAATTTGTACATGGGTTTCCCTTAGACTCTTTGCTACGGCCCTGCTTTTTTCCAATCCGAGTCCAAAAACTACGTGAAAGTTACGGTGTGGTGCGGTACGGTGGGGTGAGATGACGTAGTGTGAACAGACCCTAACGCAGCATACAATCTCCGTTGGTGAACCCGGGCCCCCGCGACACAATGAGCGGTATTCATAGTCGTTACTTATTGTTAAGATCATCTTAAGCATTTCCTGTCCCTGTCTTGTACAGGCAACAGAGACTTCAGCAAATGCTTAAGGCGATCCTAAATGTAAGTTCGGACTGTGAATACCGGCAAAATGTTCCACGCAAAATATAACTCCCTGAACCACCATCGGACGGCGACAGCCGTAGTGCACGTTCTCGCGCGGATTAAGGGTCCGNGAGGGGGAATCAAGAGTGCGAGGGAGCGGGGCGGAATACGAAGCGGAGGCAAGGAGTAACTTATGATTTTCGTCTGGAAAGCACTCTTGCCGCCATGAATGAATGCATGAGATACGAATTTGACGGCCCATGCATTGAAAGCGATAAGGGGCGACACCGCCTTACCTTCTCCGCGTACCTATAGCCGAATTTACAACGTGAACGATACGATTGAGACTGTGAAATTGAAGCGGTGCGAAACAATTTATGGTTTTCGTGCTAGGTTTTTTGTACAGGTAGTGGGAAACTTATGAAAAATATAGGGTGATAGTACTAGGTGCACTGTACGTCTTCGAATGTTTTCAATTTTTCCGGCTTCGAATTGAAATTTTGAAAAATTGATGAAAAACAGTAAAATCCTGAGTACGAATTTTTCAAAAAGCCTGACATTTGATATTTAAATGTTCGCACTATAGTGATCTAAAAATCCTGAAAAATGTAGAGACTCTTCCAAAATTTTGCATCTGATCTTACGTAGAAAACAACGAACGTCCCAAAATACCTTGAAACCTTCTGCAGCTCAATGATTGACTTATAAACGAAAGAATTATCGGATCAATTTCAATTAGGCTGTGAAGTGAAACGGAGGTAACCAGGGCGCAGTTTATTCCCTCCGTGTATCCGAGTGTCCTGTCAACGGCAGCCAGGTTCGGAAGCCGCGATCCGTGAACGATACACGGGCTCCCGTCTACAGGCCTTGCGACGTGTACATCGCGTCCGTACCTGTGCCGTTTGATAAATTTTATGGAACCGAAGAAAAACACAAATGTTTTCGCTCAGCTGCGCCCGCCACGGATCTCGGGGGGTTCAAGTTTCGCCTCTTTATCGGCCGATGCCTGCCGCTGACGGCTGAGCCGCCTGTTAACCACCCATCCGGGAAACCCTGGCGAGCGCGCGCCATTTTTCCATCCGGCCAATCGGACCGCGACACGCGTGCACTGCATGCAACTTTGATGTATTAAGGGATATTACGTTCCCGGCAAATATACTACCAGTCAATTTCCTTCATGCTTTTATAGCACCCGCGTTGTAACAAGTATAAGCAACGTCGAGGCGATCAAAATCGATTTTCGGGAATTTATTTTCGGAAGACGGTTGGAGATTTTTAGTTAAAAATTCGTGGCATCGCTCGTGTATGGCTAGAGCTGCTTTGTGATTTTTTTCGTAATAAAATATCCAATAGCAATGGCTTACTATAGTAAAGGCCCAGTCAAGTCTGTTTCGGTAACGGTTTAAGTTAAAGAAACATGTTTCAGTAATGTTTTCAAGTAATAACAACGTGCAATACAAAATATAGGTTATCAAATAAAAAATCAAGTTTGACCTTCCTAGATTCTTTCAAGGATATTGCGAGATTGAGTGAATAACAAGTTTCTATAGTGTTCTCAAAACGTCTCGACGCGGGCAATATAACCTAAAAAACGATAGCATTAATCTCCATAGGCAACTCCCAAGTTACCAAATAAATGACCGTATAATGTGGTCCCCGTACACCCATACAACTTTTATCTCAAACATTTTTTCGTATCATTCGTATTTCCCGCGAATATTTGTCTTCGAAGATGGAGTAGGACGTGTAAAAAAAAAAATAAATAAAATAATCTCTCTGTCAAAGACCATAAGTACAGATTAGTTCCGTCTGTTATCCCAGTTTGGAGTTGATCGAGCCGATTGCCCGCGAATTTGACCGATCACCTCAGGCGGCGGTGGCGGAGAGGATTCCCGGTTGGACAAGGTTGGGAGTCAGTGCGCCCGGTATTTATGGCCACGCCGGGTTGTAATGGGTTTCGTAGGGCGTTTCGGGACGTAACTCAGCATCAGGGCGGTCTGGCTTTGGCCCTCGGAGGCTTGTACCCGGGTAATCCCCGACACGGACGCGTCCCGTTCCGCTTGCCAGTTACTTTGAGCCTCGCCAGAGCCCCCCACGTCTCCGTGAGCGCCCGCGGCCCTGCCCTGGACTGCTACGCTGTCGCAACCTATACGATACCATCTTAATCGCGGTAATTCGCGGCCACCCGTCACCAAATCCGTGCCCCGTGCTGCCTGGGCAAACCGAGCTAAGCTTGGCCCCGTCGCATTCGATACAAAGACTTAATATGAGTCATTTGAGAATCTCCGTGTTCTAATTAATTCCAACGGTCGATCGCTAAGTTTTTCAAGGTTCGAGGTTTTTTTTGTGGATTCGCGTTGCGATACAAAATTTAGAAAAAATTCTAGTTGGTGGAAGATGGGTAAAAGTAGATTTCAGAATTTTTTCAAATTTTCGTACACAATAGAAATGGTGAAACTAATTATCTGAATGTAAAATGGTTAGCTTGAAACGGTTCTCATGATTTGATCTTTTCCTCGTGGATTCACGTTACGATAAAAAATTCAGAAAAAATTCTGGTAGGTTCTCGATGGGTAAAAGTACATTTCAGAATTTTTTCAAATTTTCGTACACAATAGAAATGGAGAAATTAATTATCTAAATGTAAAATGGTTAGCTTGAAACGGTTCTCATGATTTGATTATATTTTTGTGGATTCAGGTTGCGATAAAAGATTCAGAAAAAATTTCATTAATTGTAGGACATATCCAAGTACGACGTATAAGTACAGTTACAACGTATTTCAGACTTCGAACAATATTTTTTATCCACTCAGATCGAAGAAATTAATTAAAAACCCATTGAAATTGATAATTACAATGATAATTTAAATAAATTAACAATTCAATTCAACGATTATTGACATAAATAAATTTTTTTAGACACCGAGTATATTTTGCGTTCTACAGAGTCGTCCCTCAGTTATTTTTTCATCGGCCTGCCTTTTGTTCCGAGCAATCTTCCCTTTTTTCCTTTCATTTTTTGTGTTTTGTTTTCTGTATTCATTGTTTCGAGGCGTCGTTTCGAGACCTTCTCCTTTCGAAACGTGTGCTATCGTTTCCGATATTGTTAAAACGGCGTGGAAAATCTGCGCGACGTGAATAGCGCGGCGACAGAACAGTTATACGTTTTGTTTCCAACGCGGTGACGACTAAAACATTGGTATCTGTTTTCGTTTTTATTTTATTTCTACTGTTCTACTGAATAGAAAATGCTGAAAAAAATTACAGCCGTACTACTCGCTCTGACTAATATTATGAATTTTTTTCAAATTTTTTCATTAACAATTACAATAGTAAAAAAATTCTGAATTCGGGACATTAAATATCACACATCTTTTCATAAGTGCCATTTAATTTCATCAATTCCACTGGATGAAAAATCCTTAAAAAGTTCAAAGATCTTCGTTTACACTCCCTGTACATCCCCAAATTTGTTCAATCCTCTCGGTTGTTAACTCCAACAGATAAAAATAAAAAATCTGCGCTATAATACCCAAAGCTCGTGATATATAGTTGATCAATCGAGATGGAGTCTCCGTATGAATATATTTCACTTGAAATAGAGTTTCGACATATAGTATGAAGCTGGGAGCAGGAGGGGAAGGATGGGAGACGAAGAGGATGGGTGGAGGCAATCATTCCCGGTGTCTCGCGGCGTTTGCGAGAGTTACTTCGAGAAGTCCATTTTCCTGGGGAGAACCCGAAGCTATCTGATACAATCCGAGCCAAAACCAATCGGCAACCCATTACATAAAAATTAAACACAAATAAAAGAATGCACAAGGCATAAACTTCTAACGTCTACTACAGAAAATCCCGAAACCCTGCAGAAGCCAAGTGGTTATTATTTCGCGGCACGTCGTCAGAAGCAAACTTAATTCTCGTTGGCATTCCATTCATTGTTCTTAGCTAGAGATGGAACTGAATTCGCTGTCATCCCAGTTCTCCGGATGGCGAACATGTTTCTGTTGCTGACGACTGCACAAAGTGAATTAAGAATGGCCTCGGCGTTTAATAGGTCCTCGCGAATGGTTCCGCGGCACCGAAACTTTTCGTCTTTCGCTTTGGAAACGAGGGAGAAGTGGTGACGGAAGTTCGCCAGCCATTATCGTGCGATAATCTCGTTAGTTTCGACTCTAACCAACAATGTAACTTTTAGGTTCCCAATTTTTTTTTTACGGAAACTGTCTGAGACTTTTATTTGACATTTTAAGGACTTGTTTAGGTGTTTCTAATTATGATTCATGATGTTCGTTATGCAAAAGTAGATGGAAGATACGTTGATTCAGGCATGTCGACTTTGGAAACTCGTATCTCAAAACGAATCGTGTTAGAGACTCTTTTTAGTATTGTTTCGAAAGTGTCGCGATGTGAGTAATAAGAATATGCAATAAAAATATAGGTTATGACATAAAGATTCTAAATAGCCTGGTTAGAGGTTACAAACACAGAAAGATTGAGTATCTTTTAACGGGCTATTGAATGGTCGAAATTATTTGACCCCTGGAGGCAAGATCAAGGTCACGTGAAGTTCATTTAAATGACAACCCATCTCTTTTCTATGAAACATTGTAGCTGAAGACTCAACATGCCCAAAAATTTGTTAAAGAACCTATTTAACCAGAAAACTCTTGTGCCTATTATTTAATATATCTCAAATCTTTGCTTGAGTCTGAACCCGTTGGTTGAATATTTCGAAAAAATTCAGAGGCCTTTCNATAAGAATATGCAATAAAAATATAGGTTATGACATAAAGATTCTAAATAGGCTTGTTAGAGATCATCCAAAGTCAAACACAGGAAGATCGAGTATCTTTTAAACGGGCTATTGAATGGTCGAAATTATTTGACCCCTGGAGACAAGATCAAGGTCACGTGAAGTTCATTTAAATGACAACCCATCTCTTTTCTATGAAACATTGTAGCTGAAGACTCAACATGCCCAAAAATTTGTTAAAGAACCTATTTAACCAGAAAACTCTTGTGCCTATTATTTAATATATCTCAAATCTTTGCTTGAGTCTGAACCCCTTGGTTGAATATTTCGAAAAAATTCAGAGGCCACTGTCCAATACTTGGTTGAATTTTTCCAGAATTTTCCGTCCGAAATTCTAGGCGCTACGCCCGATTATCTCAGAATCCGACGACGCCCTCAGACGGAACACGCTCCTTATTTACACGCAGAATGAACATTAACTCGAAATGGGACGTTGGGGGGAAAAAATTGACGAAGTCTCGTAGCCCTCGAAGCCTCTACCGGGAACGGTCGTGGGGACGTGGGGGCACGGCGGAGGTCTGGGGGAATCGGCCTGGGGCGATGCCTAATGAGCTTCCTGCGGCCTCACTCCCACCCCCATTCCGCCCCCCACCCGCCCAACCATTCTGCCATTCACCGTCTCGTCTCTGACAGTCACCGGTGATTCTGAATTCGAGAGGCGAACGAGATATCCCGGACTGCCGGCCGGAGTGACAATCGCGACCATTGTCTCAACTTTCAAAAACGTTTTAATAACCCCACAGGTTTTTTCCGCGTTCATTTCGTCATTTTTTTTGTTCTTTGAGACGGGGAGAGGAGCCGGCGACGTTTACGAGCCGGCGAGTCGAGTTCTCATTATACGGACGGGTGTGTGTCGACGTTTCGAGGCGGCTGGAATTAATTAAACGGTCTAGGGATTTTTTCCTTTTGAGGCGAGTTGGGGTATTGGTTTGGCGGTTTGAATTTTATTTTTACCGCACAGATGGTGGAAAGATTGTGGGGAAGTTGACGGGTACTCTGGACGGTGTGGGGTAGTGATGGACCTTTGACTATATACTATACCTGGATTGCCAGTTGCATAGGCTGGCCATGTTAAAAACGCTATGCTAACACTGTACAGTGTGAGACACTTAAGCACCGCCTGCAACACCTACACGTGACCAAGCGGCAATTTTAAAGCACCGAATATAAATGGTCTCCAATAGACAGTATAGCTANCGCCTGCAACACCTACACGTGACCAAGCGGCAATTTTAAAGCACCGAATACATATAAATGGTCTACAATAGACAGTATAGCTGAGCCCTTTGAAATTTCAAATTTTTCTCTTTCCGTTCTTTTTTAAACTGTGGATCTAGTATATTCGTTAATTAAACTTTCTTTTACGTATTCAAAATGAAGGATATTTCAGAACGTAGAAGGATGAAAGAGGATTTTGTCATCAAATGAAATACTATATATTATTGAGTTCTTAACTAATATCTTATTTTCTAATTTAAGAATATTGAACACTTTTTCTGCTATGCTACATATTTTAAAAGTAAATATTCTTGGATACCGTAAAGCTCCACAACTTTTTTTATGTATGAAATTAGAATTTGCAGGTGTACAATCATTTAGCAGTGTACGACACGTCTATACGTCTGCTATACGTGTGAACCTACACTGATTTCCACATTTAGTTCTGCCAAATTTTAGGTGTTCATCATGGTGGCGATACCAGTAGACATGTTGGTTCTCGTTTTCCTAGTGGACCAGCAGTCCAGGTATCTATAGTCAAAGTGATGGACACCATCGACTGAAAACTATCAATTTAGTCGATAGTATGATCTGATTAATTACTACATAGTCAATAGTTGAAATTAGTCAACAGTGCCAATCATTATTTTGGGGTGATCTAGGGAATTTTTTAGAATGCAAATATTACAAAATTTGAATTAAGAAAATTAATTATAAGACTCATATAATATATTTAAGTTCTATTCTTCCGGCGGATGAAAAGTCCTGGAAAAATTATGGTAGGTGGTATTTTATGAGATATAACTCATAGGGTTTTCTCAAATTTTTTGGTGGCAGCACTGACTTTTTAAAAACACACAAACCTGACTTATTACAAATAAATATATAATTCATAAGCNCGTTCTTTTTTAAACTGTGGATCTAGTATATTCGTTAATTAAACTTTCTTTTACGTATTCAAAATGAAGGATATTTCAGAACGTAGAAGGATGAAAGAGGATTTTGTCATCAAATGAAATACTATATATTATTGAGTTCTTAACTAATATCTTATTTTCTAATTTAAGAATATTGAACACTTTTTCTGCTATGCTACATATTTTAAAAGTAAATATTCTTGGATACCGTAAAGCTCCACAACTTTTTTTATGTATGAAATTAGAATTTGCAGGTGTACAATCATTTAGCAGTGTACGACACGTCTATACGTCTGCTATACGTGTGAACCTACACTGATTTCCACATTTAGTTCTGCCAAATTTTAGGTGTTCATCATGGTGGCGATACCAGTAGACATGTTGGTTCTCGTTTTCCTAGTGGACCAGCAGTCCAGGTATCTATAGTCAAAGTGATGGACACCATCGACTGAAAACTATCAATTTAGTCGATAGTATGATCTGATTAATTACTACATAGTCAATAGTTGAAATTAGTCAACAGTGCCAATCATTATTTTGGGGTGATCTAGGGAATTTTTTAGAATGCAAATATTACAAAATTTGAATTAAGAAAATTAATTATAAGACTCATATAATATATTTAAGTTCTATTCTTCCGGCGGATGAAAAGTCCTGGAAAAATTATGGTAGGTGGTATTTTATGAGATATAACTCATAGGGTTTTCTCAAATTTTTTGGTGGCAGCACTGACTTTTTAAAAACACACAAACCTGACTTATTACAAATAAATATATAATTCATAAGCTATATTTCATTTCTACGACTCCACTGAATGAAAAACTCTGAAATAGTTCAGACATATCCAGAGATCTGTTTTATGTAACAGGATTTTTTAATTTTTTCGTTTGCATATATCAATTATAAAAAAAATTGAAGATCTTTAACATCGATAAGTACACGTTTCTGGTTGATCATTGAGTGTCTCTTGACCAAAGAACGATGATAATAGTCGAACAGTGTTGCGATTAGCTAGATACACGTAATGGAACTTTTCGAAACGGGAAACGCGTTTTGATATTCATGAACCGTTTCTGTAACACGTTTCCCCTATCAAGACGTTCCTGCCAGGTGACCCGAAACGAAACGGGCCGCCCCCGTAGGAATATCTCATGCGAGCCCGACGTACGAGTCGCCCTTAAAAGCCACTTTAATCGACGGCAGTCCCGATTTCGCTTCATAACTTCAGGAAACAGTCAAAGATACACTGGAAAATGTGATTCTTATGTTAAGCGTAATATCTCTCCTTTCGATCACTGGAAACTTTTGAAAAAAGTCTAGGTTATTCCTAACTATAAGGTATAACGTTTTAGAATTTTCTCAGGTTTCTTGATAAACAATATGTTTAAGAAATAATCCATGTTTGAGAGATAATATTTTATTTCTTCAATTCCTGTCAATGGAAAATTATGGAAAAAATCTGAGATGTTATAGACATTATAATTAACACTTGTGAATTTTTTCCGAATTTTTGGTGGAAGACGTCAATCCGAAAAAAATTCCCAAATCGCCATTTATACAATTTTTGAATATTAAATGAAAGGGAAGTCGCGAGCTCCTCGCTTGTGACGCGGGCGAAAGTGCTGGCACTCAGACTCTAAAGTGCGTTTTTGCATTTGAACCTCTCTGTTCGCCCCTTAGCGCCGAGCGATTCCATTTACCGGTGATACGTCTTCGTTTAGAGTCTAGAGTCGGCTGACAAAGTGGAAAGCTTCAATGGACGTGGATGACTGCCGAGCCGTCTAGTGCTTTTCATTTTATTCCCGCCGTTACGGAGCATCGGGGATTACGAGAGAAATCCACGATGTTACGCAGGGACATGTCAGATTCCCCGAATTCTTTCAGTTTTTCGTTGAAAATCGAAATTTAAAGAAATTGGCCAAGTGGAATATGGTTATTATTTGAGAACATTTTTTATAGTAACTAATATCTTTGTTTCTAATGGACAGAAAAGTATTGAAGTCTAATTTGCTACTCCCGCCTTGACATTACAAAGTAAGGAACTTTCGAAACGTTTCTTTTCACTTTACTGTTCTGCGCAGTTGCGATGTGTCTTTTAATTTACTTTTTCTTCACTTACTTATTCTTAGCGTTTATAAGCATATCATTATTATTCATTTATACGAAAAAACTTTTAAAAAGTTAATTTCATTTTAAGGCAGATTCATTCCCTAATCAGCTCTATGGCCGGTATTCATAGTTCGAGTTCGTACATAAGATAACTTTCAGCATTTGCTTAAGTCCCTGTTCGCTGTACAAGACGAGGACTGGAAATATGGAATAACAGGGATAGCAAATGCTTAAAACGACCTTAATCTTTCCACTTTCCATCCCTCCCATCCCTCTCTCTCTACTACAACATTCTTAAAAAAGATCCACACTTGAAAAAATCGAAAATTTATTCCGGAACAATCTTCGCGTCGGAGAGTTTCGAACTGCCCTTAGCCAAACAGACGGAAACGCGGGAAGCGCTGAGATGAGAGGTTAGCTCGGGGGAACATTACTTTCATAGTTCGGGGAGTTTTACTCTGTTCGAATTCTTTTTCGAAAGTTGAACGAAGTCGGAGTTCGGACGGCAAGTTTCATACGGACTCGAAATAATTATCGGCGCGCCGATTATTCGTGAACTATGCGAGCGAGGGGGACGAGGGAGGGGGGCTGGATCAATGGCTCGGGGACCATTGTCCGGTGTATACACCCTCTACGAACGCCTTTAGGAATTCGATATGAACCTGGAAACGATTTTATATCTTCTGACGATATTAAATGGGACCGATGGACACGAAATTATTTTTCATAAGTCAGAAAAATCTGATAATTCAGGCACGTAGAGTGGGTTAAGAAGAAGATTTGATATATTTTTCGGAATTTTTTTTCCTCCAAATTTGGACATGCTAAATATATTAATTATAATACCAATTTGGTTAGTATTTAGTTTGGAATCTTTTCGAAATTTCAATTCGGTACCAAAAAATCGGACTTCTTCCAGAATTTTTCGTTCACTAGAATCAGAAATATTAAATATGATCTACTAAATAAATAATTATTCATATTCCTATAATAATTTTCAAACTTTCGCCTCGCAACCATTTCAAAAGAATGACTAATAATCTACTGCTTCAAGCACCATGTCTCTAATCTTTTCATAATTTATTCCATAGACAGGAATCGGAGATATTAAATATGAATCTATTTTTCCAATTGGCAGGATTCGATATCTTTTGTAAGATTATTGATCCGGGCGTGTCCGTTCGGTTCGCAAATATTTTCCGAATATCCTCCGGTTGTACAGAAGGATGTACCCCAGCCACCGGGATGGTATAATATACTTTGTTTCTTGAGATATTCGGTAATCCCGTAGGAATTTCGCCGTTCGCTTTCAGGAATTCTCAGGAGGGGGTTGGAAATACTTCCGCGGCCGATGGCTCTCGGGGTTTGAAATTTCCCGTGAATTCAAGAAAAACCTCGCAAAAAAGAACTATATTAACAACATTATATGAGCAGACATGTTATTAAACAATAATTCTACTGTTATTCGAATAAACAAAGGAATTGAGTATTTGTAATACTTTCTTTGTGGCTGTAATAGATGGTCTACACTTTTGAAATAATTATAGGACGTACATATCAGAGGAGGGTAAATCCTCGAATTTTTTCATAAATTTTCATATGACACTTACGGAATAATAAAATAAAGAGTAAAAATTTGTATTATTTTATGACTGAAACTTTAGGGATTTTATAAAATTCCAATTCTCAACACAACAATCCTAAAAAATATCCCAGTATTCCTAGTACCATCCATTTTGTATCAGATTTTTCTCAGAACATTCCATCACCCAGAATCTCGCACATAAAGTAGAAAGTCTCAATTCACGATCTTAAAACTTCAACAATTCTTCAGCATTTTAATTCTGAACGAAAAAAATCTGGAAAAATTCCCTAGTATACTCAACACCATCACGATTGTGTAAGGTTTTTTTCTTCAAATTCCATCAACCGGAGCCTGCGAAATAAAATAATTCCGAAGTACCGTCCTGTAGGGAATATTCATTTTTCTTAGGGAATTTTTTCGACTTCCTGGTTATGTAATGGTGTCCTGCGATGTCGGACGTGAAAAAATTCTGGCCAAACACGGGGGCAAGTATGTTAGCGAGCCACGCCGAGGCCGTGGAAGACTAGGCCGGGAAAGCCGGGATGCCTTGGCATCCGCATTCCCAGGACGCCCGGTATTCCGGCGGTATCGCACGAAATTGCCGCACTCTGTCCGCGTCATTCCGCGGCCTGGCCCGTTCCCGGAACACCCGGTCCACTTCGCCACCCTGCACGCCCACCGCCTTCGCATAGCTTCGCCCCGAACTGCGTTCCTTTCGAGATTTCTCACGAGAAAATTCCCGTCATCCGCTTCTCCCGGCTGCTTAACGCGTTCCTCTGATTTTCCTTTCCTAGTTTCATATAAAACGGGTTAGAAAAGGATTGTTTTTGCTAGTTATACTGCAGAACGTTTTCATAATTTTTTAGGCATCTATTTGGAGGTTATAGTGAAAATTACGTGGGAGATACGAAAATAACAGTAATTCCTTATGCAAGTTGTCTACTTACGCAGAATATTTTTTTTTATGGTTTCTAGGTTGAGAATTACAATTTTGAAAAATTATCATAGCTCCTAAGTGCTGAGAAAATATGAATTGAGTGCCATATTTTATTACTGCGAATTGAATGTATGAAAATGTATGAAAAAATCCAGAGACCCTATTGAAGATCTGGTAGAAGCTAAGGACTTTTTAAAGACTTTTCGGTCAAAAATTGAAATTGAAAAAAATTCTCAAAGTATTGGTATTAGTATAGTATATAAAGTGTCCGTCTTCCAATAATATGAAGTAGGACTCTTTAGACGAATCTATTTTATGAAATTTACAGAAAATGAAAGTCTCGTAAATATTAGGGAATTTTTATAAGTACTCCTGTCATGTTTAATATGAATCATAAAAAATTCCTAAACTTTCTAAATCCTCAAATTCCTTCTACATCCACATCTTCCGTTTATAAATATTTTTTCAACTGTTTTGATAGGGCTGTTTTATTATAAAATGGAATGCATGCGTGCCAACGTACACCCATAAACATTCCCGCTTTGCGTTGTCGATCAAACAGGGACTACCGTTCGGCCAATTCAACTTCGTTCGGCGCGCGAAACCTCGGGCAGCCGAAAAACAGTCCGCGGGGCAAGTTTAGGAAGCATAGCAGAGGGCGGGCCACGGTCGAACGGTCAAAAGTTTAATTTCTCCGCCGATATCAATGTTTATCCCCGAACTCTTTGTTTATTTGCTCGGGCGCAACACAACACCGGCCAACCCCACTCCACACCCCTTCCCCACTGGCCTACTATGGAAAACAAGTGTAGGGAGGAAGGGTGGAGGAGCGAGGGGAAGTTGAGACGAGCATAAACGTCGACATACTCGTTTAATTCAATGACCGAATTAAAAGTTTCCCGCCAGTTGTTCCGTGCAATTACCATCTCCATGGAATTCTAATTCCAGATACCTAACCCAACCTACTCGAACAATCTCCTCCTCTTCCTCCTGTCTCTCTCCTTTTGCAGTTTCCGATAGCCGTTCCCTTTGACCTCCATCCTACCATCTGGTTCGAATTTAGGAGAAAGAAAAATTGTCAGTTGCTTCGCGATTCGAATATTATGCTTACGGTTCGAAGTTTGGGGAATTTTTGTTACATGATGGGGAGCGAGAACAGCAATACATAGCTCGTCGGCTAGGAATGAATTCAGGCTTTTACTAGTTGTAACAATAACTGTACAATGTACGGCAGCAATGTTTCTTATCTGATTTTTCCGCCACTCTTTCCCGAGTGCGCGCTATACGAGCGCTCTGATTGGTCGCGGTTTCTCATTAATAATTCGACAATCACCCCTCGGACATTTTGACAAAGGAAAATATTAATTAAGAACCTGGCATTTCCGGGCGTAATATTAGTTCTGAAACATCCAGTATAGCCAAGCGTAGTCGTACTGTATTAATCAGTAAAATTCGATAATTAATTTGATTTTACCATCAAAAGGTATGAAAAAATTCCACACATTTCATTCCATATCGCATCGTATTAATCCCTACAATTGTTCGATCTCGTATTCTGCCGCCAAAAATGAAAAAAAATTCCCTTTATTGCATTTTGTGTTTTGTTAGTCCACAAAATTTTTTGGTTACTCGAATAAAGGAACAATGATAGAGATTGAAGATTGAAACGGATGAAATAAAAAATTTGCAGATAAATGTTGGAGGATACAAGACTTGGGGTGCACGACGGGATGGAACTCGAGTTTACCATCTAATTGCATCATAGATTAGGTTAGGTCGCGCTATAATCGAGATAGATGGTTTATTGTTTAGTTGAATTACCAATTTTGTCACTTATTCTCCGGATGCGGTATTGCGCCATCAGGCTCTAACCTAGGAAACGTAAAAATGAAAGGAAAATTGGGAAAAAAGTGCGGAGAAACATAGTGTATCCTAGCAACGAAGCGCGTCTCGCGGTTTATTATTATTTGTTCGACTGGGCTCCCTCCCAAGGGTCACAGGACTCCCCCGGATCATATGTCCATGTATTTGCTACCATTCTTATATCTACGCTCCCTAACGTCCTTACAAAAATCCAGATTTATAAGGAGGATAAAATTAAATTAGAAAAATATCTATTCTTCATCTCTAAGAATTTTTTAAAAATTCCGTATGCTATAAAACAATTCTGGGTAACCCATCAGACTAATCCGAAACCCTCAGAATTTTCCCAAAATTCTACATTCATTATATGATGAGAAATTAAATATAATTATTAATTTTACACATATATGTTTTACTCATACTTAAAAATTCTGTATGCTACAAAAAAATCTGAAAAAATTCTAACAATAAGTAATACTCTACACTAATCGGAAGCTCTCAGAATTTTTCCGAAATTTTCATTATACTATAACTGCGAAAATAAAATGCAATATCAAACAGTTCCTTGCAAACTTCAATCACTCTATATTTAACAATTTCTCAACGATTTTGTATGGTATTAAAAAGTCTGAAAAAATTCTGTGTATTACATTAGACCAATAAGAAAGTCTCAAAATTTTTTCAAAAATTCTACATATATATATACTATGTATGTGTATATGTATATTAAAATATTAAATATAATTGTTTGCACTTGTTAGTAAGTATTATCGAACTGTTGATATTAACATGAACATGGTTAAATTCGGTGGACGTCGATTATAATTGACTGCGCGGGACATCAAACGTTGGCGACTTCAAAGGGAATTATAGTAATCGATCGTAGCTAGCCTGTGTAACCGCCGCTGGCCGAACGAGTTGATTAATCGTGGGATATTATATGAAATACCCACCGGAACGGAGCTGCCCTAATTGAATCGGCTAATCTACAAATAATAACCGAGATTTATTAGCCTGATTGATACGGCATTGTGGCGGACTTCGTCCATTGATAATCTGCGGGTCTCAATTAATTGCCGAATTTTTTCGAGCACTAAGTTATTGAGAATTGAAAAAAAAATTAGGGGAAATAGATAGATCTAACAAGGGGACATACCGAGATAATCATCGATTTTTATGAAATTTGGCTGACAGAAGCTCAAAGAGAAATAAATATATAAAACCTTGTAAAAGCAAGAATGATTTATTGTTTCACTTTCCTTATCAGTATTAATCCGTTTCTGTTTCTCGTAATCTTTAGAATCCTAAATGTTTAAACAAGTTTCGTGCACTTTGAAAAATTTTAATTCACCACAATTAAACGGAACCTAACTTTTTTATAAATAAATTATTCGTCTAAACTTTGACCATCGAACTAAGGATTGCAGTTTATCGATAATGCAAGCAGCCGCCTAAAGTTGGTTCGATGTAGTCGATAAATAACAAAAATCAGTCGACTAAATCGATAGTTTTTAATCGATGATGCCCAGCACTAGAGAGTGATTGGAAACCATCGTAACGTCTTTCGATTAGTCGACGATATCTTGTTTTAAAAACGGAAATAGAATGACCTTGAAATAACTTTGAAAACGCCGACCATTAAAAAACTATTAGTGCCATCTGATGCTAACACTAAAGGACATGTGTCAGTTTGCTTTTTTTAACTTACCTCTTTTCAAAATTTTTTACAATCTTAACTTAAATGAGATACCCTGTACATATTTCGAAATTTAACCATTTCAGCTTCAACTAAAAAAGGCCAGAATTAAAAACCATAGAGGAGCCAAATTCGTTTATTTATATTGGCTTCGATGCTCATACGAGTGAGAAATACGAAGAAATATCAAACATAACAATTTTTTTTAGAATATAAAAATAAATATTTAGATTTATCCGCGCTGTGGTCCGGTAGTGGCCGCATATAAATTTTGAACTAACACTTAGTATGAAAAATTAACAGAGAAGTCACATTTTTTAATATACTATTTATGCAAATTGAGTTTCTACAGATCTGTTCGCACTGTTAAATTTTGTCATTTAAAACCACATACTTTGTCGATTTAAGCTAATTATTTATTCCTCATAGTTGTTGAGATATACACTGAAGTTATGGCACCCCATTTTTTAAGGCTGTTTTCCGTTTAATGCTCACGATTACAGATAAAAAAAGTGTCAAATATTTTTGTGAGGACTACTTATATGCCAAATTTGACCAACATCTGATTGACATTTCGGTATGTTCCCTTGTAAGTGTGATTCATAGGAACGGTTTCACAATTATTTATTAAATAACAGCGGAGACATTAAATAGTGTGCGTTATTTGCATTATTTAGTGAAAGGAATTTTTTTAATTTTTTATGTGCAACCAAAAAATTCGGAAAAATCCTAAAATATCAGATAGATTAACAAGTACATTTCTTATTTTTTCCAGAATTTTCCGTTCACTAAAATCAGAGAGATCAAGTATGATGAATAGTCCACTTCATAAAGGTGTCATTAAACTTTTACAATTTTTTACATGCAACCGAAATGCAACAAAAATCTGAAAAAATTAAAAGGTATACAGTGAACCCACAGGTACCTTTCTGATTTTTTTCGGAGTTTGCTATTGACTAGAACAGCATTAATAAAATCGAAATACTGCCGTCGTGCTTCTTTTCGTTTTGCAAGCGACTAATTCCCTAGGAACTCCCTAGGGATGACGGCCAGGAGGCTGGTTGGTACGAGAATTCATTGCATCGGAGAATTTCTATAGCGATATTTACGGCTGTGGTCGTTATTGCACAAAATTGTTCGCACAAATCAATTGCAAATGGGATTTACGGGTTCGCGGGCGCCGAATTATGGACGTGCCCGTTGTTCGTTAGCGGGATATATACTTCTGTAATTATGTGTTCATCGTAATGAACGCGTCGCGCTGCTCCGACGAATTGCGCCCCCAAACGTTTTAAATTCACTAGGAGCATGATCAACACACTGTATCAGCTTTTATATTTAATTTCTCTTAATCCACGAGTGGAACAAGTCTGAAAGAATTTTTAGACATTCTTACTACCATCTTACACCTCTTTTAATTTTTTACAATATTTCTATTACCAATTTCAGTTAAAAAAACTATTAAACTCACAAAATTATAGTAGAATTCATACATTTTACTTAATTTCTACTATTTTGGTACATGAAAAATTATGAAAAAGTTTGGAGATGTTTCTATTATCTGACAGCTTCGTAAATTATTATTAAATTTGCGGACGACAAGTTCAATTGAAAAAAAAATTACGAATTATGAAAAATGATAAAGACGAGCATACAATAACTATTAATAACAATAAACTGCAATCCTTATAATACTAGATAGTCGATAGTTTAAATTTTGTTCATAAATTCATTTAATTAATATGTATAGGTGTTTCTCTCTTTTCTCCACTCCACTACAGCGATCATAGGCTTAGATATACGTAAATCAATCTCTAAAATTTCAATAAAAAAACCTGTAATAGTTTCCGTGAAAAAAATTCTTGAATAATCAATAACGATTTTTTCTCCGTAGTAACCGTCGAGTCGCTGTGCATTCGACTATGATTTGTTACTCTCGTAGACCTCTTAGTTTGGGATGGCGGGAAATTGTATTAAGGACCGCTATTAGGATACATTGAGGTATCGGCGGTCATTAATCTGAATCTCAAAGAAAATTGTTCTAGCGGATTTATCTTTGTTACACATTC
>SMSR01011757.1:15772-43355 GCA_019453355.1 Ceratina japonica | reverse complement strand
TCGACTGAGTCGCTTCCTCTTTCTCGGCGAAGGTGAAACGTAACGTTTCATCGGGGAAATGACCGGCCTCCTCTACCGCATCACGACCGTTTCCGCTCAATATCACGAGTGCAAAGCATTTTTTGCTCTCGCGATGNAATTTTCCACGTGCAAAAAAGAGCCGGGCAAGTCTGGGAAGGGTCAATACCGAAAGTCCAACGGTGAGCTGCGAGTTGAACAAAAAGTCCAACGGTTGAAAACAGGGAGAAGGGTGATCCAAAGATCATTTTGCAACCGTTTTAATATGGCAGCAAACTACGCGTTACACGCAGCAGCGTGACTTGCATCGTAAACAATGGGAGCGTCAGCGGTTCCCGAAAACAGAAATATCTAGAAGTTAGCAAAATGGGGAGTGTGATTGACAACGGTATCGCTGGTAATTCAATAATTACGCATTGGGACGCGCGCGCCTCTTATCGGGGGAACGTTCTGGTCCCTGTTATTTGTGCAACAACGAACTTGAGCGCAACGACAAAACAATCGTCATTTATGGATCCCTAATCAATGAAGCAAACATAGAACTGTGGAGCACCATCAGCCACGCTTCCGTCTCCCCGTAATATCTCGACGAGATAATGAATTCCTTGCCCTGCCAGAAACTTCAGTTTCAATACTGGTTTCGACGTGTTTTTTTTTAACCTCCGATGATCTCTTCCACGCTTCTCGAATTACATAAAAAACAGGCGCTCTATCGTTCCACGTCAGTTCCATACAAAAATATATCAAATAGATTCTTCTAGCATTGCCAGAAATTCTTATTCTCTTCCATTCTTATCGCTGAACTACGTATTCAGTCCAACACGAAAATACAAGACGAACGAATGCAATGGAACGGCGAAATGACAATTTTTATTTAATTTTTTAATTCACGGCACCAGCATTTTATTTATAAGATCGTTTACTATAGAAAAGATTTGCCGGGAACAGGAAAACGGTGTGTAAAAAAATAGAGATCGAACAGGGAAAACGATGTTTATTTACATAGCGATTTCGTCGATGATTTTGCGAAACAAAGATCGGAGCCTTCCGGTGGTAAAAATAGCCGGGTGAATCTCGTTCGATTATTTTTACGCATTATCTATGGTTCAACAACCGCGGTTATTTGTTAACAGCGAAAGCGGAGGGTGCGAGGGAGGGGAGAGGAAAAAAGATTTACAGATCGGGCGTAGAAATTATTGTCGAGCTATAATTGACAGCTGGTGTTACGGTGCGTTGCGGTGGTAGATAGACGATTGAATTTGTGTCAGTGATTCGAGGTTGCTAAATTCAAATGAAATACAAAGCGGGAACATAAAACCGATTTATGCGACTAGAAATTCCACGAATTTTTCATTCATTTTATAAAACTTGGAAATTTATTCCCCGTCGGCGAGACGAGGCAATCAGTTCTTTGCGGTTGAAGGAAACTCGACACGATCGAATTTGTGTCGAAGCCACAATTGAGGTTGTTTCAAATGAAAAGCTGATTTATCTGATAATAAAGTTCCAATAACGTTTCCCAATTGATTTTTCATTTCGAGAAAGTCCATCGAGGATCTATTGACGAGTCGATCTTCTTTATCCTCGTCGTCAACAAGCAGTTTCACAAGCGAGAGGATACGTGACTCGAACGAGATAAAACAATATCGTGTTTTGCTAATTACCCGAATCGGTATCAAGCTTAATTAACTTTGCAACGGTTTAGTAAATGGAACGGTCGATACTGTTCCAAAAAGCGGATGGGCCCGGGTTTCATGAAATTAGCCGCGCGACCTCTCGCGACACGGGATCGATAAGTGGCACGCTAATTGCCGGATAAAGAGACGCTCCTGATAAAGAAACCACGGCGGGAATAACAACGTTATGACGCTCGTGGCTGAAAGTGGAGAAAGATAAAGGGGATACGGGGAAGAAAGAACGGTAATTACCAGTTTTAACCATTAATTTCCGGCGTTGACAATGAGCGGCGACGTCACGTCGCACGCCACCGTTTCGTTACGAAAATAGTCGAACGAAAAATGAATCGAACAAGCAGTGGTAGGAAACGAGATTAGATTATAATTATTAGGAAATTCTCGCTGGTATTACATGCTTGTGAATCTGGACCGAAACAGTGAGTGAAAGATCTTCGGCCACTATCTGAACCAGTAATGGTCATTACCGGAATTTTTTAATGATGCAACTTGTCCGAAACTATCGTGAAAAAACTGAAACGAATTTTTAATGTTATATTTATCTCCCGTTGCGTCAGGGCTTCCAATTACATTTTTTAAATGATTTACACGCTCTGAGAGATGTTAAGAACAGTGATGGTGTTTGCTCGATAACCATGGCTAGGACCCCGTGATTACACCGTTAGTCGGGGTCAAGTTTGATAAAGACCGATACCGAGCCTTCTAATCTTCAGTAACCAAGAAATAAAACTCTTTAGATTGACGTCGCGTCGAACTCTCGATTCATTGGCTTTCTTCTCTGATGCCAATAGAAATCAATCGACGTATCAACTTTCGTTTCCTTCGCTTCAACTGTTGAGAAATCGTCGCAATAAAAAATTATATGGAAAATACATTTCGTGTTTTGAAACAATGCACATTAAACTGACTATAATTTTTTAAGCCACTGATCGTCTCAATGAGACTTTTTATCAAAAAAACAGTTAGGGAAAAGAACAGATGCAGTTGACTTTTGACGTTACCTTTAGTGACGACACGGAATGGCTTAGGCACGGTCCAATTAATCGCGTTTTACGAACGGGATGTGCCAACAGTTGCACGCCTCGTTAAACACGCTTATCGTCCGGATTATGGCTGCCTAATAAGTATTTTATTATTGGCACACGTGTTTGTTGCTTTAATAACGTGGACGCCAATCGCCTTTAATACCTTTTGTCGAACACTAAGAATTCGATTCAAGTACAGTAATGTTGAAAATATGTTTCTCATTCACGAAAGACGATTATTCTCAAATTAAGTATAATGTAAAGTTTAGTTGAACTGGCAGTAGTGTGTCCAGTTAATTCGATTCGAAACCACTGCCAGTGTTCAGTAGTATTGCGCGTTATGGTCAGACGAGCAGTCGATCGGAGCTTGGTAGTTCAATCTTTGTCAAAAATTTAAGAAGTTCTAATTGTCAATATCAGTTGAAGTGCTACGTGAGGATAAAGAGGTTCGAGCACTTTGAAAACAAAGTAACATCAGAAAAATCGTCAGCAAAGTGAATCACGAGCATCGACGCGATAAGACGATCGCGCGGTGACGACCGACGTCGAAAAATTATTTACTGCAGTAGCGATTCAGTCGCCGGAGACCTCCGTCAATCGTTGTCTATTTATTTTCATCGGTCATTATAATAAATGAACGATTCGATGTGAGATAAATAATTTCCTAACCCATAATTTGTCTCACTGAAATTTTCCTCGACACCTACGAAGTCTCGAAGGCGTAGATACGAGATAAAACCAATATCGATAAGCTCGCGAACTAATCTATACCGGTCCCATAGAAGGCACATACGATTCGTTTCTAGGCGAAAACCGAGAAAACCTCTCCTCGGTGCGAAAACAGTTGAACATCGATTTCCTTCGGCGATATATTTAAATCGGGGGCGGGTTTCGCGACTTCTGCGTTTCAGAATAACCACAAACCCGATCCAATCTGGGTCATGCACATCGTAGACGGCGAAACTCGATCGCGTTTCGTATTCTCTCGCCTCTTGTTCGATCCGACTAGGTTTAATCCGACCGGCCGCCAGGAAAAAATGATCAGGGTTGTAAAACAGGAAGACGGCAAGCCGTTCGGTTCATGCAAATAATTTCAATCAAGCCGATGACCGACCACGACGAATTAAAAAGTAGCACAACCAGTGAAGACAGGTTTCATTGTAGCTCTTTGATTCTTAAAGAACGGAAATATAGAATCGACCAATTTTTATTCAGAATTTCGCGTCTCCCTTTGTATCAATTTTAATTATAGCATAAAGCGTACTCGGCTAAGAAATCTATTCATCGATCTTGTTCAGGTCATCGTCGATCGATACACACAAGGGATACCAGATTAGTCACTGATAATCGCGACACCCGATCGCTTATCTTGTCGAACGGAGCACGAGCTTCGTCTCGAACACCGATTCTTTCTCCCCAGCCATTCATCTTATTACGTTTCGCAAGACAATAATCTTGCAACCGATTAGATAAAACAAACTCACTCCTCGGATTATCGAAGCACTGGTAATAATACTTTCTCGGCCTGGCTACCGGTAAAAGCTCCTATAAAATTTCTTCGATCAAAACAATCTCGATTGAAATGGATTCATCAGTTCAAGAATAAATCCTTCTANGCACTGGTAATAATACTTTCTCGGCCTGGCTACCGGTAAAAGCTCCTATAGAATTTCTTCGATCAAAACAATCTCGATTGAAATGGACTCATCAGTTTAAGAATAAATCCTTCTGTCGTCTGTTATTTTTATTCATTTCGTAATTATAATAAAAAAATTGAATTTTCTTATTAATGGTATATTGACAAAGACGTTAACTTCTTTTCTACGAGCGTGGAATGGTTGATAGGAAAGGAGGGTAGGGAACGCATTTAACGGGTTTCTCCTTTTATTATGTACTTAGGTGTGGATCGTTTTTAGGGGTTGGTTTGTTGGTTCTNTTTAGTTGAACTGGCAGTAGTGTGTCCAGTTAATTCGATTCGAAACCACTGCCAGTGTTCAGTAGTATTGCGCATTATGGTCAGACGAGCAGGTGATCGGAGCTTGGTAGTTCAATCTTCGTAAAAAATTTAAGAAGTTCTAATTGTCAATATCAGTTGAAGTGCTACGTGAGGATAAAGAGGTTCGAGCACTTTGAAAACAAAGTAACATCAGAAAAATCGTCAGCAAAGTGAATCACGAGCATCGACGCGATAAGACGATCGCGCGGTGACGACCGACGTCGAAAAATTATTTACTGCAGTAGCGATTCAGTCGCCGGAGACCTCCGTCAATCGTTGTCTATTTATTTTCATCGGTCATTATAATAAATGAACGATTCGATGTGAGATAAATAATTTCCTAACCCATAATTTGTCTCACTGAAATTTTCCTCGACACCTACGAAGTCTCGAAGGCGTAGATACGAGATAAAACCAATATCGATAAGCTCGCGAACTAATCTATACCGGTCCCATAGAAGGCACATACGATTCGTTTCTAGGCGAAAACCGAGAAAACCTCTCCTCGGTGCGAAAACAGTTGAACATCGATTTCCTTCGGCGATATATTTAAATCGGGGGCGGGTTTCGCGACTTCTGCGTTTCAGAATAACCACAAACCCGATCCAATCTGGGTCATGCACATCGTAGACGGCGAAACTCGATCGCGTTTCGTATTCTCTCGCCTCTTGTTCGATCCGACTAGGTTTAATCCGACCGGCCGCCAGGAAAAAATGATCAGGGTTGTAAAACAGGAAGACGGCAAGCCGTTCGGTTCATGCAAATAATTTCAATCAAGCCGATGACCGACCACGACGAATTAAAAAGTAGCACAACCAGTGAAGACAGGTTTCATTGTAGCTCTTTGATTCTTAAAGAACGGAAATATAGAATCGACCAATTTTTATTCAGAATTTCGCGTCTCCCTTTGTATCAATTTTAATTATAGCATAAAGCGTACTCGGCTAAGAAATCTATTCATCGATCTTGTTCAGGTCATCGTCGATCGATACACACAAGGGATACCAGATTAGTCACTGATAATCGCGACACCCGATCGCTTATCTTGTCGAACGGAGCACGAGCTTCGTCTCGAACACCGATTCTTTCTCCCCAGCCATTCATCTTATTACGTTTCGCAAGACAATAATCTTGCAACCGATTAGATAAAACAAACTCACTCCTCGGATTATCGAAGCACTGGTAATAATACTTTCTCGGCCTGGCTACCGGTAAAAGCTCCTATAGAATTTCTTCGATCAAAACAATCTCGATTGAAATGGACTCATCAGTTTAAGAATAAATCCTTCTGTCGTCTGTTATTTTTATTCATTTCGTAATTATAATAAAAAAATTGAATTTTCTTATTAATGGTATATTGACAAAGACGTTAACTTCTTTTCTACGAGCGTGGAATGGTTGATAGGAAAGGAGGGTAGGGAACGCATTTAACGGGTTTCTCCTTTTATTATGTACTTAGGTGTGGATCGTTTTTAGGGGTTGGTTTGTTGGTTCTGTAAGGGAGAGAGCCTAATGGAGATAAAAGTGATATTGGGGGCGTGGCTGTACAAGAGTAGAGTACACATTGTCCCAAATTTTCGAAGATAATTTTGTTATACGTCGCAGGGAATTAACTGATAAGCAAATTGTAAGTGCTGTGATTGAAGAGGCTCGTGTAATGAAAATAACCGATCGTATTCTATGACGATACGCCATCGAAATCGCTATTCTAAATTATTTGGGTCGCTGGTTAACTGTACTTTAAATTGCTACATTGGACAATCACGAATTTATGCTTGTGCAAGGTTTATTAATTTCTCTGATCGATAAAAGGGATTCTGATGAGGGAAGGATTTGGTCAAATGCGATTAAAAGAAGCCAGTTAATTGTCTTAAGTTTAATCGCTGAAATATAATATCCCGACTCGACTTTTCTTTAACGAACGCAGAACGCGACGATGCAACAGGTGATTCTTTTACAATTGCAAAAGGAGCCTGGACGAGATTTCACTGATTCTTAAATTTAGTATCAATTTCATTGTTCCCATAGCCGCATTCTGTTAACACGTTCCGTCGGAACAATCGACCGATCTCTTGCGGAATTTTTCGCCAGACACAAAGGAAAGATTAATGCGATGCTCGTTTCTAGTAAGCAATTTGCCAAGTGGTAACAAAAATGTTTCCATCGTCTCTATCTCTTCCAACTAATTAAAAAACTTGAAGGTACGTTCAGTTACAACGACGATAAGCACAATTTCCTACCGTTTTCTTTTTATCGTTAAATCGCTCTTTAAATAACAAGTATCGGTTACAGCAAATACGTTTTTCAATATCGTGAATTTGCTGTGACCGATATTTGTTATTTAAAGAGCGACCTAACTGAGATAAAGTCGACCTACATTTTTCATTTAAAAAGCGATNTGACCGATATTTGTTATTTAAAGAGCGACCTAACTGAGATAAAGTCGACCGACATTTTTTATTTAAAAAGCGAATCGACTGAGTCGCTTCCTCTTTCTCGGCGAAGGTGAAACGTAACGTTTCATCGGAGAAATGACCGGCCTCCTCTACCGCATCACGACCGTTTCCGCTCAATATCACGAGTGCAAAGCATTTTTTGCTCTCGCGATCCAGCCTACCGTGTAGCTGGCCTTTGTCCAACCCGGCGTCGTTTGTTTTGATAGCCGCTAGCTAAGAAAAATCGCCCGTCGACTCAGACGATCCAGTTCCTCGCAATTAATCTCCATTTCCCTATTTGCAAAAATTCCTGACTTCGTCGACGATACAGCGGGAACAAAAATCGATCTCCTGCACTGGCACATGTGGTCGATTACCATTTACGTGAATGATAATCCGGGGAAAAATGTGTAGTAGGCGTCGTGCGTCAATAGGAATTAAAAAAAGGAAGATAAATAAATGGTGTAGTCAAAACATTGAAACGGTAACTTATCGCCTTGGAGACATTTAAACGAAGTTTAATCTTCGGCACGCCGGCTCTCGAGATTAAAAATTCCGCGTATCAGTACGGAACGCGCGTCATCGAGATCTCATAGAAATCATACCTACCTTTAGAGCTGTACCTCGTTATCAATGTTAATTATCGGAATAATTCTTTAATTCCTCGATCACCTACACGTTCGGATACCATTCAAGATCTACAATCACTTCAGGATTCTCTTCTAATAGTCGGCAATACACTTTAATAAAATGCACATAGATCTTCCCTATAAAGCGAACGCAGTTTAAACACGAGGAATACTCTTTCGTTTTAACGCGAAATTCGTTTTGGTTCAGGCATAGTTTTTTCAAGCGGTTCCCGCGATTTGGGATCGATTATCGATCGCGAATCTTTCGACCCCCATAGCAGACGACGAGCCATGGGCAGTATGGTAGGGTTTTGAAAGGAGCGCGCGAAACGTCGCACGTACCGGGTCCCGCGTGCTTTTCGACCGGTCAGAACTGTTTTAAAAATCGTTTCCACTCACCATTTGACGCATATGATTGTTCACCGTCGTCCAGCGGTACTCCTCGAGTTGGACGGTCTCGTAGCGTTGCTTTTTTTTCAAATGAGATTCAGCACGTCTCACGACCGATATCACCACAGCTGGGCCCATCCGGCCATCTTGCCGTATACCAAAACGTGTACTACACTGCGCTGGCGTGTTTCACCCACCGCCTCTTCCTCTCGTTCCCTTACCAAAGGTAATTGCGTAAGTACGGCTGCGACACATTCAGTCGCCTTGTCTTTATCGCTCGTTAGTCTATCTTCTTTGTCCATCTTCGTCTCCGGCGCCGGCGGCGCCACTGAAGTTTTGAACCGTTCTTCCCAGTTCAAACATTTCGTACGTGCGTCTCGTTCCGAAGCATAATCCTGTTTTTGAGTGCATTGTACGTGCGAAAAGTTCAAAGCATCTTCGCTCGATTATCTCTTCTCTTTAAGGAAACGAATAATTTCGATACATCATGTCTAATATGTCCAAACATGCTTATAAAGTGCATGAAATGGAGTTGGAATGTAACGAGACACGTTGGGCTTGGGTTTTGGTAAATCTGGTTAGTATACTGGATGGATCTTTGGTAGATCAATGCATAAGTGATTGATTCGATATTTTCGCATGGTTTTATGTCGTTTTTATTGAATAAAAGTCATATATGAAGATTTTATATGTAATAGATTGGTGGCATTCGAAACATAGAGGTGGCACTAGCGTCGTTCTTCTACCCTTGCTCGGCGGCGCCATTTAAAGTCAAGGAAGCGGGATGAACAGGATGAAATCGCAACAAATTAGGTAAGTGAACTTAATGATTTATAAGATCTCGTGGAAATGATAATTGTTCTATGAACTCTGAGAGTGTATAAAACATTTTATTCAATACTGACAAGTTCTGTCGAAAGGCGATCTTACGGTATTTACACGGCGTGCCTAGCTTATTGTACAATACACGTAGTAAGATATTTACAGTTCGCGTTAAATAAATAAATTAGCTACTACTGAACCAATCGGAGCCCATAGCTCCGAAAAATGCGGCTGCACCGGATTTTATAGTCGCTCCAGCAGAATCGTTTTTCGTATTTTCTTTGGTCGGCTTCTTTCGCTAGAAACATAAAGGAAATGTTCAGTCGTCGTTTCACGTTGTTAGACCGCGGATTTCAGTGCGATGCATGAAAATCTGCAGTCTGTGCAATTGCTCAAAGCCTAGAACCTCAGTTAGTCAATGATTAATGCTGGAAAACGTTTTAGACGTGTGCCTCGTTAATCTATTTAAAAGAAACGGAAAACGTAGCATGCAATTGTCTTACCGCACTTAAACGCGCGAGTTATTCGAATGCTCGGTCAATCTATGGGTACATATACATTTAGGTGAAAGATTGCAGATCATTTTTCCGAATAGTATTCGAGTAGAGTTCGGGATGCATTTGATTGAACATTTAACACGTAGTTACCTGCGCTTTCTCGGGCAAACTGACTGTGACGAGGGGTAAATTCCTTGCCGGGGCTGTTACTGTCAGGGGTGGGAACCAAGGTGCACCTGTGCACAATGCGAGCACCGACGGTAAATCTGATTTCACACCCTCAGCGTTGGCATAATCGCTTCGTGCACCCAAAATCGAGTGCAGTTGCTCCAAATGAGGGATTAGATTGCCGATTATAAGCTGAAAAACAGATAATTGAAACATGTGTGTATTGTTTGATGAAGTATTTTATAGCCGAGTGCTCACTAGAGATCTTTGAACGCTTTTCTTCACGTTGGTGTGAATGAAGGGATTGAAAAGATCGTAATCGAACGGGTCGATCTTGGACAGTACGCTGTCGCAGGCTTTAGTCGACAGATCGGACAGATTTTTATTTTCTCGTGGTATCATGAGTAAACTAGAGTATTTGATGTCGAACAGTACTTGGAAGGCTTGTTTCTGTGAAAGATTCACTTTGCTGGACGTAGTTAGATAATAGTCCAACAATTCCGTTACAACGTGTTCTATAATTTCGTGTAACACTTTCCTGCAACGAAATTAAAAAATCAATAGGTATTCATTAACAGGATAATGTAGAACTTACTTCGGAAGTGTGTGTGGTATTATTTTATTCAAATCTTTGTTGACCGCCGTTAGGAATTTTTGTTGTTGTATAGATGGTTGATACGGTACTAGAATCTCAGATTTTATTCTTTTCCCTTCGCCGGAGTCTTCTTCGATCGTTACCTTTTCCCATTCCGATATGATTAAATGTATCGGGTAACCGTTCAACAGTTCCTTCGATACAAACTTATTCTTATGCTCGGTTATCTTAATCTTATACGTTCTCGCCCATATCAACCAGACGGAAATACTCTCGTCTTTCAATTTATCACAGACCGTCTGCCATTTGAGGTTCGTAATAGTCAATCCAGAGACTTTTGAGAGCGTGAAGCACTTATTTAAATTTGAGCTAAGCGTCGTCAGTGCTAAAAGAAATCTGGCCATCACGATTGCGTTTATATCACGCTGACCGTGTTCCGGTTTCTCGTTGACGCACGTGGTCTTCGTAAAATTGATAAGATCGTCGATCATATTAGTGCTGACGACTTGTAAATGTTCTTGTATCTCCTTGCGGTCGCAAAACGAATCAGAAATCAAGGAAATGTTCGTAGATAATAAATTGTCTTTGATAGACATCGTGCGTTCCGTTTCGTACAAGTATTGCTCGAGATCCGCGAGTAGAGCGTGTAAATTCGTATCAAAATGTTCGCATAATTTGAGGATATTCGGTGAATATCCTTTGGTCTTCATCAGTAGAGATCTCTTATTGTCTAAGCCTCCATTCTTGCTGAGTTTCTGCGGAATGTCGCTCGGAGAATCTTTCCAAATGAACCATCGCAAATCGTGTTCCGGGTATTCGAACTTCTCGCTTATTACTTTGGCTAGCAGATCGACCACGTCGGATTTTAACATGGTCACAGCTTCCGTCCACTTGTCGTTTATTATGCCTACGAAACATTAACGTCTTGACAAATATTCACTACGCAAACATTGAAAGATTTATACAATGGCACAGGTACTTTTTACTCGGTTGGATATTAAANACAGCTTCCGTCCACTTGTCGTTTATTATGCCTACGAAACATTAACGTCTTGACAAATATTCAATACGCAAACATTGAATAGATATATACAATGGCACAGGTACTTTTAACTCGGTTGGATATTAAGGGTTGGAAGAACTCCACCCAAAAAGTTATCCTTGGCAAAGACAGCTTCTCCCATATTGAATTCCAATTCTCAGGTAGGCTGATACTGACCGCTTCCTCGCGAACATAGTACAAGCCTTTGATGGATATTATCAGATTCAAAAGTTTCGTGATCTCGCGATTAGAAAATTCGGCGACCCAGTCTAGCCAGGATTTGATGCTCTTTTGAACGTTGGATATAGAAAAATTCTCAGAACTTTGTACAGTGAATGGTTTATGCTGTTTTGTCACTATCGGAAGAAATTCCCTTAGTAATTCTTGATTCAAGTCCAGTTGTGAAAGCAAAGAATACGCTTCCTGATCTTGAATTTTTGTCAAATACTGCGAGACGAGACCCTCTGATTGATTTTCCGTAGCTGTAATCAATATCTTTTAATATCCGGCAATGTGTAAAAAAATAATCAATATCTCTATATGGGAAATATGATTTCTTACATATGAAACAAGAGTAAATCAGATTGATCGTTTGAATCAATATCTCGATGCACGATCGTACTTTAGTTTTCACACTGCTGTCGTTCTCGTCAGTTACAACAGATCGAATCGCGTGATTACGCATCGATATTAATTTCTCCAATAAGTTTGGGAACGAGGTTCCGTCTAGTAAGACAAGTGCTGCCAAGCAGTTTGCAATGCTCTAAAATGAATGTTATTATAAAACTGTGACATGGAATTTGGCTTAATCAATACAAACCTCTGGTTGTACATCCAGTGACTCTAGTACATTGTTACATTCGTTAAATATGATATTTTTAAAGTGACTAATAACATCCCATTGCTTAGATACAATGGGATACTTAATAGACAGCTCTGTGTTTCCTACTTCGAACAGTAGACTGTAATTTATGTGTTGTGCTACTAAGTACAACTGTGTGGCAAACAAGAGATCCTTGTTTTCTATGTTAGACCAAATGTGCTGCGGTATGTCCATCAAAATTTTTATTTGAATTATGACAGAGTCCTGAATTCCTTCCACATTCCTTCAAATAGAAATCCTATGTATAATACGAAGGATACATATTACACTCAAAGGAATTACCTCTCATTTTCATTCTCATTTGGATCTATCTTAAAACCGATTAAATATTTTTTCTGCAATTCTCCAAACTTGTCTTCTATATTAGCAATTCTCGAGATAACACGTTCAGACGTTATCTTCATTTTTCCAATTGTGTCTGCAGCCAATATCAAGTCACGGTACCGTTCTCTACAAATGTATATGCACTTAATGAATACCACAGCCATAACCTTGCTCTACCAGCAATTACACAGCACTATTAATATTCTTATGACCAATAATAGCTGGACGAACAGCAGATAAGGGGAAAAAATAATAAATTATACTAAGTAATCTTTTTACCCAACTAGTGTCCTGAGTTCAATTTTCTTTCTGTCACTCTCATGCTGGATTTTCTTCTGGATCGCTTCGATCTCTTTGATCGTGTGCTCCTCGAATAATTTATCGATGTCCAAATCCAAGTAATTTGTTGTTGTTGTCATTCTTCTGACAATTCGTCTGCTCGTAGATTCTTATCCGGCTATTCCACCATGTCCCACGTAGCCAGACTTATTTACATTTCATTCTTACCGACAGGTCTGTGCGACGTGGGTTCGGCGGTCGGCCGTTAGATGGCAGGATGCGTCCGGTTTCCCTCTTGCGCGACGCTGGACCCGGGAGCAATACGAGAAGACGACGAGCTCTATCAGGTTAGAGGTCAAAGGAGAAGACGTCGAATCGTGAGTCTATTTCGAATTTAATTGAATACACTTCGCTTTCAATAAATTTGATATATTGGATGTTGAAGTCTGCATGCGATAACTTTGAATGATCGTCTTTTAACTGTGTACACTGTATATGAGAAATTAATCCATGAAATTGCGACATGAGAATCTGAATGCGACCATAACAATTAACACAATCAACAGTCGCGGTGTCACGAGACGCGCGACATGAATTGATATTTTACTTGTACGTATATTTCGAAGTCGATTGATAAGACTTTTATCTCTTGACTCGTTGTGAAGCAATCTTTAGAGCAAGGGTAATTGATAGCAGGAGCTGAACTACCCTGTTCGAGTAGATTTAATGGACAAGGGTTACCCTACCGGTAGCCTTTATCCTTTCTTAATTTTCCCCGCGTGTGCGATTTCACACGATAAAATTTCAGCAAGTGTGCAGATCTACGAAATGGTCCATTTTCTTCCTTTTTTTTAATTACACGGTAAGTAAAACATTTGCGTCCTTAATGTAGAAATTTAAATAGAAATTTCTTTTTTCGATTTGGTATCTTAAATATTATCAACATCGAAATCAGTAGTTTAATTATGATCATCGATTACATATGTTCACGAAACGATTTTTATGTTTATGCGAGAAGGTGTAGCAGTAACAGAATTTTTATTGGTGTCAAAGTTCTTTCGAATATCGCCAAAAGAATGGATTCCGTGCATCTAACAAAACATCCCAATCAGCAATTCTCAATTTATGCGTTTCGTTAACCTTTCCCGATTCCGTGTTCGAATTATCGCACGAGGTCAACGCAAGCATCCGATTGTTGCGTTCGAACTTTTTCTTTGCCGAGGTGGCGTTAAAAATCTGCAAAAGGTCAAGCGTGGGATGTAAATGTCCATAAAAGGTAGCGAAATTGAGCCCCAGGGGTAAACGTTGGAACGTATTATGCTTGGAGGAATATCGCGGGGGTGTTGATTGCAGAAAGCCGAATCGCTTGGACCGGTAAGCAACGTGTTTCGTGTAACGATTGATACAATCCAATAATTTATAGATTAATGAAACTTATGCAAATGGAGGAGTTATACTTTGAGCAGAAAGTGCATACGGTAATAATGGAAATGGGTTAAACATGGTTTTAAAGGCATTCAAAGTCTTAAAGGCTATTCAAGCGCTAAAATAGTCTCCCGAAGGAAAAAAGTTGTTAGGCCTAGAAATTACAAAAAAATCAATAAGAGCACCAAGGTTATTAATAGCACGTCCAAGACGATGAAAATTATGGAGAAAAAATAGAGGATTTATTAAGAAGGAAGTGGCTGGGCTTTTGCAAAAATAACTCTTGATTCTTCAGAAGAGATTTATTAAAATTACACTGTTGTCATTGCGTCGGGCTTCCTACAGAAAATAATCATACAACCGGCCCAGAATCCATCATCTGTTCAAATAAATGTAAATGCAAAATTCTATTTGATCCGGGGTTTGTTTTAAAAGTAATTAGAACTCGGTCGGAGAGAATTTCGATGAAGGGTGATTTACTGCACGATCTCCCTCGTTTTATGGTGAAATTTATTAAATTGAAATCACATAAACGTGTAAGTTCTCCCCATCTTTTTACGGTGCATTCTCCGGGGGATTTCGCTATTATTCGTGGGGAAATTATTCGAAAACTTGGTAAAGAGTGGAGAGAATTGAACGCCCATCAGCACGGGGGGTAGGTGGCCGCGTGCGAATTCCCTCTCTGCGCCTCCACATGGAGAACGGTATCTGGCCCTGGGGGCATAACATCCCCCTTTCCCCGCCCATCTCGTCGATCTGACCGACCACGCTGCCCCCTCTTGATTCCCACCCTTTTGATCGGCTTGTCTCTTCTCTCCCCTTTATCCAGCTCATTCCGGACCATTGCCTCGTTCTCCCTCTCTCGTTCCGGTAACCTCTTTGCCGCCGGTACCTCTCGCTCCTTCTACTTTACTCCGACTCGGTTGCCTTGCCCCCACCCTCGAACTGCCACTTCCACCGTACCGAACCACCCACCAGGTCGCTCGTTCGCTATGCTCGCGATCACCCGCTCGGCCTCTCTCTCCCACGTTAATCGGATCGATCGTCGCGTCTCCCTCTTTCGATCGGTGCGTCCCTCTTCGTCGTACGCGCGCCACTGCGAATGACTTTACCCTCGTCGGACTCGATTGCGCGGAGGCAGGCGCCACGAATTCACTTCTACCGACTTCGGCTTGGCTCGGTCTGTTCCGCTCGCTGCTCAGAAGAATTCGTCAGTATTCGCCGCGCTGCGCTGCCGGCAGGTTATATGTTGGAGGAAAGGTGATTCGAGCCTCGTTTCAGCGATCGCAACCGCGCGTGTCCCCGACGTAGAGATCGAAGGTATTTTAACGACATGCGCGTCGAAGGATAGTAGCACCGAGCGTGAATCGTAACCGGTTCGAACTCGTTCCCGGGCCCCGTGGGTCTCCAGACGGACCGAGTAGTCGCACTGTCCGTGCGCGCGTACGTCTGGGTCTACTTGGACAAAGGAACGCAACAGGCTGGAGGGAGGTGTACGGGCGATCAGGTAACATCGATGAGAAGTCGGAAGAGAGGACTGGTCTCGGTGCAGAAACCTCCCGGCGGACGTCACGTGGGGAACGCGACCGCTGGCGGCGGTCTCGACCTTTCGAAGATCCACGGTGAATCGTGCGGCGTACGCGTCGCGGATCGTGCGAAATCGAATTTTCGATTCCCGCGACGCAGCGGGCCAACTTCTCTATCAAAACATGACCACGTGACCGACTACGGCGCGGCTTGTAAACAGTGAGTTTGACCACGTGGTCTGCCCCCTCTATCGGCGTCGTTCCTCTCCCCCGTGCTCGTCCTCTTTCATCGTCTCCGTCTCGCTCGCTCGCCCGCTCGCGACACGCAGAACAACGTACGTACGCCGCGTAGCGTATTCTTGTTCGGTTCGCTACCAGTTGCGGGAGAGTTCGATTCGCGTTGATCCGTGATTACCGCTCTGTCTTATTCTTCGTCGCAATTCGAGCCGCGCCACGATATTCGCGAGTGTTCGTTCGTTCGTTCGCACGCACTTGGTTCCACGGCGCGGTACACGCCGAGGAGGAGGAGGAGGAGGAGTGTGGTTGTGTCGTTCGGGAATTGCTACGGTTGCGAGGCAAAGTGGCAGTGTCGGCGGTCGAACGCGATCTGCTGTTCAATCCACGATTCAGGTAGATATTCGCACCTCGGGACGAGCACCGCGCGAGGTGCTTCTGGTGTAGAAGTGGAGTACTTGGAGGACACGAACATGATGGACTCGGTGCCGGTTTCTACGTCGGGGTCGAAGACCGGGTTGCAACCGCAGCAGGGGGTACCGTACGACCTTGAGACCGGGTTCGAGCCACAGGCGAGAGCACGGTCGCTCACGTGGCCGCTGCCAAGACCGGAGGAGTACATCGACGGGGACGTGGTGCCCAGCGTGTCGGCCAGCAAAGAGGGCGTCGAGGCCGTCGAGGGCGTCGAAGGTGGCACGTCCTCTCAACACGGATCCCTCGTCCAAGGTACCATCCTGCTCCCGGTCAAGAAGAATTCGTCCCGGCGAAACGCCTGGGGAAATCACAGTTACGCCGATCTCATCACCCAGGCCATAACCAGCGCCCCGGACGAACGGTTGACTCTTTCGCAGATATACGAATGGATGATGCAGAATATACCGTACTTCAGGGAGAAGGGAGAGAGCAACAGCAGTGCCGGATGGAAGGTCAGTACACTGTTTATTTCTGATATCTATTAGCCCCAGAAAGTACTGCGGATCTTTTCGGAAATCACTGTTTTATTATGGCATCTGTTTTAGGATGTTTGCGATCGTTTTAAAGCCAATACCGGATATGTAATTCATCAGATTGCACTTCGGATCAATGGCAGAACAGTTTTCGCGAAATCCGAGTTGTTATAGTTGTTTATTTATTTTCAAATGGCTTATCTATAAAAAAGCAGAAAGATAGCAGTCGGAGGATTTACGTACGAGTGATCTGCAGAACTCTCTGATTGACCCAATAGTTTGATTACACGCTATGTTTTCATATCTGTAACATTCAGACTGCGGATTTTATAGAAAATATAGAATACATTTAATATTGGAGGATGTTCAGTATTTCTCAAGAACTAAAATAATTTCTATGTAAGTTAGAAATAAGAAATATAAAAATCCGCAGTCAATGTTCTAATGGGCAAATCCAGTCTATCGTTCTACGCAGTACACGTGTTCTATTCTAACACAACGAATATTGATATAAAAAGAATACTTCGAATTGAACATTTTGCATATCTGCTCCGGGCATGAAAAATATAAATGGATGGGACTTAATCGCGTGATATAACTCTTTTTTTACCGTTTTCGTATTCCTGCCTTAATCTTACGTAACGAGCACGCTCGTGTATTATGATGCTCAAAATCGCTCATTCGCACCGGTAAACAATTAGCCGGGTGTCTTTTCGAATCGTGGCAAGAGTCAATAGCACCATTCATTTTTTATTCTATTATTACGAGGTTCACTTAAAAAATCAAACACGACGAACGTACACGCCGGTATGTCCCTGCGAAGTGTAATGATCACTGAGATTGAATTAGGCGTGTGGCACGGCGTGGGCTATATTTTTAGCAAATACCTTGGAACACCGTAATATACGGTCTTCGGTCTTTGTTTTGCCGCACATTGACCCGTCACGTGACGTGTTTTGAAACGATACTCGGTCGCAGATTTGAAAAAGTTAGTGACGCACTCGGAGCAGCGGGAATCCGCGATAAACGAATAAAGATAAAAAGAGTAATCGTTTTATCTCGGTCGCGTTTTAAAAATAATAATTACGGTTTGACTATTTTCGTGGGCCGAATAGCCGGCGACGACGGCGTCGGCGACTATTCGCGTTTTACGATCCCCCGGTTGGCACGATCGAGCCTCTTCTTCTTCTTGTTAGTCTTTCCGCGGCTGCATAGTTGCCGCGGATTCTAACAATGTTTCGTGTCTCGTCACCGTTGAAATGTTGACCGTGAATTAGATAGAACGAGACGGGAAAAGAGAAAGGCGCCAGCTAGCCGCTTTACATTTTTCGGCGCGTATATACACGCGTGTATATAATATATAGCGGATAGAGAATATTCGCGGTATGTAAAAAAAGTGCCGATAGAATAAAGGAACAGGTTTCTCGCGTTGTATCCGTTTTATTTTCATACGGTTCTTCTCCGCTCTTTTCCACTCCGAATCGTTATCCTTAATCGAGTTACTTGGACGAATTCCTAAGCGTCTTCGTTGACTCATTTGCATCGCACACGCTGCCGGATACGACTAAAATTTCACATGGGAATTGTTCTGATTTATAATACGATATTCGATAGAGCGTACGACAGCCAATAATTGCGAACGATTGAAAATATCTGGTACGATCTAAAGTCATATTAAATGAAGTCGAGGCTAATCGAACCGGAGTCGCGAGTAACTTGTCTAATCAGGAACGAGATTTTTCACGGGTGGAAAACGCGGCGTTCGGAATTTCTACGCGGCTCGCTTTCACGCGAAATTCGCCGGGGGATAATGAATATTAAAAAAATCGCTGGATCTTGATAGAGAACCACGCTCTTTCCACGCGGCCTGTATTAGCCAGTCCGATTTCTAACGATGGACGTGCATCACACCGTCGCATCGCATCGGAATTTAAAAAAAGCATGATATCGATTTACGCGGTTTAACAGTTGGCGAAGTTTACTTTTTCCCGCGGTATCGCTGCTTTTCCCTCAAAGCGGACCACATTTGCGAGTCGCTCTCGCGAATCGACGGGAAATAAAAAACGGCTGTAAACAGTAAGAACGTTTTTATTCTCGATTGCTGTATTCGATCAGACGCATTACAGCAATTATACCCTGTCGCATTTCGCCCGTCTCGTATGAAAATTCAATCCGGAGGAACGATAAATTTCGTAATGTCAGGACGTCGAAGAATGTTTCAATGTTTACGCCCAAAAATGTGCAATCTGCCAATTATCGTAAACACTTTCTCAAGCGTTTTATTGAGGATTCGGTCGGTCGTTCGAGCGCGGCAGATCGCTGCCAGAATTCGCCGGCGAACGAAAAATTTGCACCGCAGCTGCGAGATTCAGACGCAACGCGTGCAATCGCGTGGTGTCTGCGCGGTGCATGTACAGATATCTCCGTCCGCCGCGTGTATTTCCTATACGCGTCGTTGGCCGCGTGTATGCGTGAGAATATAAATAAACGAGAATAGTCGGTATTATCTGCGACGTGCATAACTATTGTGTATCGTCGGCCACCGAGATCGGGACCAAAGCCCCCCGTTTATCAAGCTTTCCGTACGACTTCAACCAATCTTTTGTAATTGGAGCAATTTAGTACGTAGCTTCGAATCTTTGTTCGAAACTTCTTTTCAGATCATCAATCATTCACATTGACTTAATGCCTGATGCTTCAAACAAAATCGTTACAACAATACTTCCGTGGAATCGAATCTCCACTTTTTGCCAATTTCCTTGAATCGTCAATATAATTTCCGTGTTCATCAATTATCTCGCTCTGAACGGACGTTCCGCACTTTTAATAAAATTATAATAGCAGACGTTCATCGGCATTAATCTCTGTAAATGTAATTGTGATATCGGTATGGCCTGATGTTCGAAGGCTGAAGTGTTTGGATTCGACCAATGAAATTGGGGTAGCTCGCGATGCGACGGCGACGTACGTATGATGTGATGTATACGTACGTGTGATGTTTCAGCAGATATTCGTATCACGGTTGATACGCTTCGGTGTGTATGCGAACGCATTCTTCACCGGCGTATCAACGTCCATACGACCGGCTCCCATTCGCATCTAAACGTATTCATCTTAAGCTTATTGCCCTTCTTCGCGCCAGCAGGTGCTTAAGCCAGTTACTCTGTCGTTTATTAGTGCTACAACCTCTGGCAACAACCTTTTTATCAATGCAGTATTCCTTATTACATGTTTTACCGGATACGCGTGTCGGATACGTTTTGTTCTATACGTATATTTCATACTATCCTGTTTATCGTAGTAATTATTTTACTATCGACCGTCGCAGTATTTAAAATTTGTTGTCAGACGAATTTCTATGATCGACAGATCTTTACTTGCGTCACTGTTCAAGAAACTGAGCGATAGCACTCTTGACCTGGTATTTTATATTATTATTCTGCCAGTTCGGNTTTATTAGTGCTACAACCTCTGGCAACAACCTTTTTATCAATGCAGTATTTCTTATTACATGTTTTACCGGATACGCGTGCCGAATATGTTTTGTTCTGTACGTATATTTCATACTATCCTGTTTATCGTAGTAATTATTTTACTATCGACCGTCGCAGTATTTAAAATTTGTTGTCAGACGAATTTCTATGATCGACAGATTTTTACTTGCGTCACTGTTCAAGAAGCTGAGCGATAGCACTCTTGACCTGATATTTTATATTATTATTCTGCCAGTTCGAAAAATATTATCAGATTCTCGCATTTTGTTTTCGCCATGTTACGTATTAAAGTCGAGTGATAAAGAACGTCATACACTTGAACGCAATTAGCAGCGTTTGCAACTGATAAAATAAAGTGTATTATTCGCACATTTTTTAATGAGAACATCAGTACGATTGAAGAAATAAAATCTGAAGTGGAAATACTTATTCTTGCACGTTATATATGCAGTCCTCGTATATGTATATATCCTGTAAATGCATCAAATCTCGTCGATGATCGTTTATGAAATGTTTGAAAACCGACCTTGGCAGCCGAGGCTTTCGAGAAAGATTGCTCGACGAAGTTTCGAGTAGTAAACCGAGGAAAGGTGTTCTATAAGAGCCCTTGAGCAACGGGCCGGCGGAGAAGCGAGACCGATTTCTCAAAGCCGTGGAATTCGAACGTTAGTAGAAGAAGCGTCGAGAAACCGTGAAACCGGCAAAGGTCACTTATCCGTCTGGTTTTAGTACTCGTCGCTGCGAGTCATACCTGGCCGTGATCATCGTGCTCCGAACACGCCGGTGTTCTTCCATACCGATTATCCGCGCTCTTAACGATCGCGTAACCGAAACTCGAACGGGCGCCGTTCCTTTCATTGCAGCCTCTCGTTTCGCCCCTCTTCGGGTTTTATGCGTTTCTGAACGTACCTCAAACGTCGGCTGTCCGACGCGCCGTTCGTAGAACAAAGAATCCGTGGCTCCGTTTTCGACTTCATTTGCATGGCACGCTGCCATTTAACGTCGTAGTAAAAATTAATACAGTGTTTCCGCGCGCGAATCGACGAGGAGGTAACACGCGAGGGGGATCGATCTATCCGAAATTCCGCGAATTCCTAGAGGCTCGTTTCTTGCCTAAACAACGATGGGATTTCCTCTAAAAATAATCGGGCAGACGCGGAGATCAGGCGAACGATCTGTGACGATCGGCCGGCGCTCGGATACGTTTTGGTTCGCGCGTTCATTCGAACGACGTTATAACCGGGTTAGCGAGCCGCGGCGCAATTAATGCGAATTTTCCGAACGGGCTGCTGTTCAATGAGATTTAAAAATGATTTGGTGTCGCGCACCGTCTATACATTTTCGAGCGTATACGCGCCGAGTTTAAAGCAGAGGCTTTCCACGTTATTTTTGCACGAGGTAACACTGGCATCGTTGCCGCGTCTCTCCCTCGTCGATCTCTTTCCCTTCCCTCTTTATCTTTCTCTTTCTTTCGCTGTACACCGCCTCCGTGTACGACCCTGCGACGACCACGGTTGCCGATATCATCATCTTGAGGTCATCTCTCGTTCCTCCGCCTACTTTGGGCCCCCACGACTCCTCCGATCAGGACCGACCGGTGGAAGAACCGTCCTCCCGGTTTTTTTCACTCCGTCGATTCCTCGCCTGCCCCGGGATCCGCGATATCATCGATAGACCTAATCCAGAACATCGATCGTGTTCCATTATTTCGATCAGGAAGCCGCACTAACGAGCAAAATCTGACTGAGAGATTAAAATGTGGCATTTGTTCTGAAAAGATCTCGTTAGATATAGTATATATACAGAGAGTGATTTTATAATAAATATTTATGCAAAGTCTATACCATTACAAAGACCCATAAGAATATGTTTAACTTAGTTAATACACAAGGATAAAGCCGTGATCTCCTTCATATAATTAGTTCATACATAACAGGTTTTCATTTGCGTTTGCTACCGTTCGTTCACGCATCCTGTATACAACTACAAAATTATACGAGTAAATAGACCGACAAACAGAGATAGAGATAAAAATTTCATACGATACTCGCTAGTGGTTAAGTAGAATCGGTACCGTCGTGGTCNAGTGATTTTATAATAAATATTTATGCAAAGTCTATACCATTACAAAGACCCATAAGAATATGTTTAACTTAGTTAATACACAAGGATAAAGCCGTGATCTCCTTCATATAATTAGTTCATACATAACAGGTTTTCATTTGCGTTTGCTACCGTTCGTTCACGCATCCTGTATACAACTACAAAATTATACGAGTAAATAGACCGACAAACAGAGATAGAGATAAAAATTTCATACGATACTCGCTAGTGGTTAAGTAGAATCGGTACCGTCGTGGTCAGACACAGCCTTCTCGCGCCAATTCTAAATTCCTGATAATCGAACTTTACTTGTCATGCGTTTATGAGAAAACTGCATCAGAATTATATAATTCAATCACATCAGTATTCGAATTATTGTGTTACAACACTTCAGTGGGCGACGCAGACTGATTAATCAGGTACGTTTCGCATAGAAATTTGCATTCTGACAGCAAAATCGCGGTCGGGACTTTTTATAAATTTTTCATCGATGATCGGCGTCGAAACGTCAATGGACGGGCGTAGCTCGTGAAACGCATACCGTCAGCTGTCGGCCGCGGTGGTCAACGCTATTTACCTTGCCTGGAGCAAGGCTGCGATTTCCCTTACCGTAAATTGCGACGGGATCCGCGCTGGTCGCGTTTTATAGCCTCGCCCCGGTACGGGCGAAGCTGCGTTCAACCTTTCTCTCGCAGAATTTCTCGCCCCGGGCGATTTTCTACGGCGGAGTCGCGCGCCGAGCGACAGGTTCTTGTTATTTGAATTCCTTCCGCGCGAGTCGTGTCACCCTCGAATAAGTGCAATTATCGTTTCGGAGCGGCGCGTTTCGCGAAAGCGTTAACACGCCTTTTCTTCTCCCGTCTCTAACGTCGCACGCGGATCGTGTAATTAATCGGCAAGAATTTCGCAAAAGTGATCGTTACCGTGTCTGGCTCGACGTGGAATCATAAGGATGATCGCGATTCTAATTGCGCTCTATTTGCATTGGCTTTCATCTCTGTGTTATCACGATCTTATTGTTTGCATAATTGGGATGCTATATTTTTATATTGGGTTCGTGGTATAATAAATCGGAGAAAATTGTGGNCGCGGATCGTGTAATTAATCGGCAAGAATTTCGCAAAAGTGATCGTTACCTTGTCTGGCTCGCGACGTGGAATCATAAGGATGATCGCGATTCTAATTGCGCTCTATTTGCATTGGCTTTCATCTCTGTGTTATCACGATCTTATTGTTTGCATAAGTGAGATGCTATATTTTTATATTGGGGGTTCGTGCTATAATAAATCGGAGAAAATTGTGATTATTAACTATAGATAGTCAGAATTCACGATATCACGCGAATCTCTAATGTCACGTTTTGAATGACGTAAGCGTCCGCTTCTTGATTACTCGACGAGATATTTTAATTACCTGCCCACGTGTGAGCTCGTCTCTTTTCGTCATCGAATTTTCGTTTTTCACGATCCTACCCAAAAACCAGTCGATCTTAAGTATAGAACCACCCTTGCGAAACGTTTAATCGTGTCGGTAAGAAATCGACGATGACTCGAATCGATTCGACGATCTCAAGGTAAAACGACTGTATAGCTCGCGATGAAAATCGAGTAACGTTCGGTCTGGAAAAAAGAAACGTTTTCCCTTTCAACCGAGCAGGCCTGGTATCGCGTTTCGGTGGCGCTTGACGTTCTTTTCCTGGTATAAACTCGCGCGTCCGATACGCGTTGCATGTGCACCGATAGAGATGCACGTTTAGTGACGTAATGTCAGACGCGGAGCGTAACCGCAGTACTCTTCACGTAACATACCCTTGACTCTCCTAATGAGTATCGCGCATTCGTTACGTACGCAGATATACACGCGAGGTACGCGTCCAACTCGATTTCGCACCGTTCATTCAAAAATCAATTATCATTTCGATCAAACGCCAGTTTCAATGACGGTTCGCCGAAGCACACGACGCACGAACAGGACTAATAATAATAAATTCGTTCGAATCTGACGAAACGATCGGATCGACACGCGGCATGAAAATTCCTATCTCCTCCGCATTCACTTTGTATCAATGTTTTGTTACGAGAATACACCAGGCAACCCCTTACGCTGGCTAAGCGTCTAACAAAGCGTTTCTTCTCGCGATAAAGGTTTACACGGGGCAGAGCGATGTTGTTGCCCACACGCTTAGATATAATAAATGAAAAATCGCGCGAGCGGAGGCAGTTTTTCCAGCGGCGCACCGGCCTTGGTGAGAGAGAGCGAGACGGACGATCAGGCGGGATTTCTTAATCAATGTACGCACATGCGATCCGGGGAAAACGAGAGACACGCCGCGAAAACGCGGAAGTGTTCGCATGCAAATCGCTTCTGCTTAATTCCGAATGTCATATGCTCGGGGAACAATGTCTACTGCGTGAAAAACACGGCACCTTACGTCACTCCGTCTTTGTTCCGTCTCTCTTTGTGTTCGGTTTTTGCTCGTGACAATCGATGCCAGTCAATGAAACCGAACGGCGCTGCTCGCTGACGTTCGAAATCGTTTTGCATTAAAAATCAAGCGGGAGAAGGCAGACCGTCGTCGTGTGTCGTCGGATCGGACCGCGTAAACGATACTCCTGCCGCGGGGTTAATTTCCCGAAGTGTTTCCACGAGGCGAGATCATTAGCGTCGGCCGATAGGAAAATCCATTTGGAACGACGTCGTTCATTAAGCGAAGACCTCGGTTGTTAAACTACGACACGAGTTTTATCTGCTGCGAACTGATTGGGCCCGATCTCCGATTCGAGGCACTGACCTCGCGTGCTATTTAGCCGCCCTTCTCTACCACCGAACGCACATGTGTGTACAACGGCTCGTCCCTCTCTTCTCGATTCGCTTTCACGTTCCTCTCCGTCCCTCGTCCGCCTCCGTGTCCCTACGCGTCCCCCGCTTTCGGCCCCTCGCCGTCATTTTTTCTTATTTTTATTACGTCCACCGAATTACAGTGTCCCGTATTCAAATATTCCTCTCGTACGTCGCGCCGGATCATTGAAACGTGACGCAACGCGGGCTTAGCGCGGGACCGCGTTCTTGAACCTAGTCGACACGCGATAGAAAAGGTTTCCGGGGACCCGATCTGGCTCCGATCGCGAGAACAGGTGTCGTCCGAGTCGATGACGAGCAATTATTTCGCTGGCGTCAAACTATTTGTCCTTTACCGCGTTGAAAACGTGAAGAAACGGATCGGTATTAGACGAACGTTTGGCGTACGTTTCCTGGCCAGTGGGCCCGTGTCAAGGCCTTCGTAGACTTTCGCTTTTCTCGGTCCGAAATTCGAAAGAGATCCCCAAGGTGTTTTATTCGATCAGGGCTAGTGTATACAAACAGGTTTGGTATTTAACAGATACGGGGAATTCGAGAACACGGATTTCTTGGGGTTCCTGTTAAATCTCGTTAAGCAACGTGAATAAATTACGTATGGTAAAATTCCCCACGGAATTCGGAGCCGATATCGTTTTCGAGGCGAGTTTGTTTTGACTCGTGTCGTCAACCGGAGGCTGGTACAATTTCTTCGTAAGGAACAGCGGGACAGAAGTTTCCTCAATGAAACCCGTCGATCTTCTTTCGTCACTGGCTCTCGAATCGTCACGGATCCGTTCTCGAAGGACGACTCGTTGGCCACGATTACTACACGCACACGGTCGGATGCCCTAAAACGATCGCGCGTAGGAAAATTCCGATTCGTGGAAAGCGAGACCCGTACTCCGTTTGATTGTTGCATCACGAAAACGTGGCAACGTACTCAGCATTGCTAATTCGATGTCTCTTGGCAGAGAGAACGCTCTCAACGCCGTCATTGATCCCGCAGACCTTTCTTCTCGGACGTTTTCTCGATTCTCCATTAGGAAATTCTTTGTTCGCACGACGAGCAGCCGGTCTTCGATAGTAATTGAAAATCAAGCAGAAGTCGGGATCGTTAAGTTAATTAAAAAATTGTTGCCGCGGGCGTAGCGCTTACGTTTAATAGAGGATTTTCTGAATTAAAGATCTGGCGATAGAAAATGATCGGTAACTTCTAGCGGACTACGTAATGCTACGCTGACTGGCATACGTAGTAGAATGAGACTGTGCAGGCAAGACACGCCGCGTCTACTAGAGTTACACGTAAACGATATACGAACCTGATGAGCGTTTCTGCGAGACGTTCTGCATACCCCGACTATAAAATCGAAATGTTTTTATTCGCGAATTAATTGTTGCCGTCATCCTCAGCCAACAACCCCACTTTCGCTCGGCTAACCGTTTATTTATGGTTATTCAAGTCGTTCTGCGTTTCCGAAAGTAATCGTTGCCGTAGATTGATTCAGTTTGAAATCTCATTTAATTACACAGAGTCGAAGCAGGCGACGCGCGAGGCCGTGACTTAAAAATAAAAAGCTGTCGTCGGAGCAGAGGCAGTTTGCCTATCGGCACTCTCTTATCGAAACGGATGGAAGATTCGTGAAACGGGGAATCGAATAAACTCCGGTTTCGTGTGTTTGAATAAAACGTATACACGCGTGTTCTTATCTGGCTAAACTCCGTCCAAACTCTTCCCTTCTGGAAGTGTTGGCTCAAGTGCAGGATATCTGTGGCCATAATTACATTCGGACTAAAATTAGCAAATTACAGTTTCGACTCTTGCTATTAATTATTGTTATTGACGCGTACGAGTCGCGGTGGTACATCGTCAATTGTAAAAAATTAGCGTTCGGAAATCGTAGAGGTTCGTGAAAAATGCTCGAAGTTCTGCATATTATGTGGAGGAGGCAACTGTACAAATATCACGTCGGCTGTTATCTCGTCATCTCGGTGTAATTTATAATCTCCTGACAAACATCGATTCCCGGCTTGTTCGTTACTGTATACTCATTCCGATTATCAAAATAACCTCGATTGCTAAATATATTTTTATTCCGTGATGAACAAGTGTATCAAACGCTTCAATTATCTACCTGTAGAGATAAGCTTCCGGTAAACATCGGTCAGATTTTCATCAATTTATTTATATGTGTCTTATGAAACTTATTTATACTCTCCTT
>SMSR01011757.1:0-14788 GCA_019453355.1 Ceratina japonica | reverse complement strand
GACTAAAATTAGCAAATTACAGTTTCGACTCTTGCTATTAATTATTGTTATTGACGCGTACGAGTCGCGGTGGTACATCGTCAATTGTAAAAAATTAGCGTTCGGAAATCGTAGAGGTTCGTGAAAAATGCTCGAAGTTCTGCATATTATGTGGAGGAGGCAACTGTACAAATATCACGTCGGCTGTTATCTCGTCATCTCGGTGTAATTTATAATCTCCTGACAAACATCGATTCCCGGCTTGTTCGTTACTGTTATACTCATTCCGATTATCAAAATAACCTCGATTGCTAAATATATTTTTATTCAGTGATGAACAAGTGTATCAAACGCGTCAGTTATCTACCTGTAGAGATAAGCTTCCGGTAAACATCGGTCAGATTTTCATCAATTTATTTATATGTGTCTTATGAAACTTATTTATACTCTCCTTTCGCGAATCGGATAGGCGATCGCAGATTTTGACGGATACATTAAAAGGTCGTGACGGGGGATCGATTTTGTAATGAAGAAAAATCCATTTTTATGGACTGATTTATGTAATATCGGAATGATATAAGAACGAAGCTCGGCGATGGGTATTGTTTACTCGGTCGAACGCGCAGCGTGCTCTCCGATCGGCGAGCGGAGTTATCTATAATTGGCTTGATCCGCGATTACCATCTCGTCGGGGACGCGTATCCGTCGGTGCCAGGCCAAGACCCGGTGGGATTGTTTGTCAAGACTGTACCGATTGCGTCTGTTCCGCTCGCTACTCGGCGCTGGTGCGTAGTAGAGAGCCCAGAGTGGACCAATCGTCGCGTGCGACGAGAGGGGCACGACCAGGCCTCTGCTCACGTCGCAATTCCACTCCCGAGACTCAGCTCGCAAACATACGCGCGAGTATTTCCGCGCGCACACGCGTCTCCTCGCTGCTTGTGTGGAGAGATCCGTGTACAGAAGCATGTAATTATACGCTCCGATCGCGCGCCTTCTGCCTTGGGGTCAAAGTCAACCGCGAGCCGCTCGTACGCTTCGCTTCAATTTCGTACGTCACCCTTCCCATTCGTCAATTTTTATTCCCTTCGACGTATTCTTCCATAATACACATGGATTTTTTAATTTGATTATTCATTTCGAATTTTCTCCTGTTCAAACTTCTTAGATGTTAGTTAAAGTTTCTTAGATGTTAGTTAAAGTTTCTTAGATGTTAGTCAAAGTTTCTTAGATAAGGAGTTTGCACGCTGTAGTGTAGTACATTAAAATACAAATACTGTGGGAGAAATAGGTTCGTATTACGAATTCTGAAACCGAAGTGTTGCACTGAGTTTCTAAATGAAAGCAGAATCATAATTTATGAATGAATCGAGATAGAAATTTGTCTTTTGCATTTTAAGATATATTTTTCTATATAAGACGANTAGAAATTTGTCTTTTGCATTTTAAGATGTATTTTTCTGTATTAGACGATCCTTGTTTGATTTGTTTGATGTCAATTGCGTGCAATCAATGTTTAGACGAAGATTGATTACAAGATATTGGTACTGTGCGCTAAGTGTCGTGTCTGATTCGATAGAGACTTATTCTACTTAGGCGTACGCTCATTCATTCTACAGTCTACGGCCTACAGTCTACAGCCTACAGTAGTCTACCTCTACGCCGTGGTCGGTCTACGATCTGTCACTGTCGGCCTACACAGCGCTCGTACCAATTTTTATTTCCGCTCGCAATTAATAATACAATTTCCGTTATTACTGTTACCATTTGGCTCGCACAAACGAGGTTTGTATCAGTCGTCGGTGGGAGGGTCGAAAGTTATACGGTAGAAAATCGCGGAGCAAATTGTACACTCGTTATTTCGTGTCGCGTTGCGGGCACAGTTTGCCTGATATCAATCACTCGTCGGAGTTTTCCCTGAATCTAGCAACTTTCCACCTCCGATGGTTTTTATCCTAATTAACGTTTGGCTGCCGGCGCCGAGAATCGGGTTTGTTTCGACTCTCGCGTCCTCCCGTCCTACGCGCGAATTTCGCAACCGGCGCGGAAACGCGGAAGAAGGCCGCGATTTCATTTGTGGAAATATAATTTCGCGCCGGGCTCAACTTTTCGGGTACGTCTAGTTCGTCGAAGGCATGGTTTTATTGCCGTTCGTAATGGGGACGCAGCGAGTTCGTACCGCGTTCAGATTTAATAATTATTATACCCGTTCGGGATACCTTCGTGGCGTTCGTCAAATAACGAGTTCTCGGACTTCTCTCCGCACTTCGTACCACTAAGATAATTTGTATTCCGACAGATCTCGATTCGCACGCTTTTATTTATAGAAGAGTTAAACGACGAACTGGCGTTTGTAAAAAATTTCAGTAGATTAATTAATCTCGCTTGCAAATCGATTTAGCACGTTTTTGATCGGAACGTGATCCTCCGCTCTCGAACGACATTCTTCCCGGTTTGTTAATTGCTCGCATGCGAGGAAACCTGAAAGGATACAATCGAACGGATCGCGCGTGATTATCATCATAAACGACGCTCTGCCGGATATAGAATAAACTTGTCGATCCTTTGACATATTCTTCTCACGCTCGTGACGCATTTTAACCGTAGGTGTGCTCCAGTTGGCACGCCAAAAGACGCGTCCGTTCCGTACAAAATTCACTTCCCCTTTGTTTGTTTATTGTCATACGTCCGTTCGTCCATTTAGAATTCCGGCGATCCCGCTGCGATTTTGTAAAAATTAGCTTTGTGAATCATAACCGTGGGGAGAAGTGATCAGCGTTCGAGCGTCAAACGGTTTTTAAAAATGTAGATCTGCCGTCGGACATTTTTAATAAACGCGTGAAACCCGTGGGACGTCGATGACTAAATCGATCGGCTCGCGCGTTCCGTTTTCATCAGAATGAAGCTTGTTGAACAGCCGGGGCACGCGTAAACATTACGCGATTCGAAACGTCACCGTTCCGCGCGCGGGTGAGAGATAATTCATCGATCGTCCGGTTTATTTATTTACCAGCGAGTTATTTTGCGATGCGGCGTTCCGCGACGCGTGTCCCGGCCGCACGTGCGCGTACGCGACACGAGATTTTCGAAAGCGTGAACGAGCCGCCGCCGCGGGATTTCCCGCTTTCGCGCCCTTTTCGCGTGATCTCTCCTCGCGCGTGCAAAAAGGCGGCCGGCACGCCGCCGCCGCCAGCTCGGACGTTTTCGGCGCGTTCCGCTCCGATCTGATGCGCGCGCGCGACTTTCGTGGCGGTTTCGTTATCCAACAAGTGTCGGGAAGGCGGCGGAGGAGGCAGCGGCGGCGGCGGCGCGGGCATATCGCGCCGCTCTAAACTTAGCCACGCTCATAAAAGCGCGGCCCGTACCCGTACTCGTACCGTATGCTCGCTCTCCTACGGCTTGCGTAATCGTTCTGTACTTTTTAACACCGCTCCGATGCAGATACCCGAGGTTCCATGCGTTATGTAAAGACGATACTTGAAAATCTTCGAATCACTCCGATACCTGATCTCAGCGCGGTTCTTTCGTCGTACGCGACCTCGTCAAAAGCGGACGAGATACGCACGGCGCGAGAATGCATTTTGCCGATCATCAGTACATAGATTCTGAGAAAGGCGCGAGGTTCGCCGATAAGAAAACGCATTTTGCGAATCATACGTCGAACGTGTAAAAACTCGTTGCTCCCGATTTCGCAATTCCAATTACTCAAGATTACTCGTGGTAGAAAGCAAAATTTCAGTTTCACCGTTCTTGCGTTCGAGCTTTTTTTGTGTCGACTAAAATTCCCGTTACGGCACGCGCGATTTTGAAAGATACCGGTCGACCGACGAACGAGTCGCCGTCACTGTAAACTGCGGCGTAGAAAAGTGACTCGGAAAATATTTTCCCCGACCGTTTCCCGCTTAGCGACACAAGGCATTCTGTTTTAATATCGGCCGATAAACACAGAAACGCTCGGCCGTCCACGGCTACGTACTCTATTGCGCGTTAGAAGCCGAGCTAGAAGGATAACCTATGATCCGTGAGCGGTATAGCGATTCTCCTTCGCGGACCGTGCATGCGTAATTGCGAATTATCGCTTCATCGGTTTGCGCAACGATTACGCGCTCGCCGACGGTGAATTCGAACCGGGAATTTATTCATCGCTTATCAGTAACGTTCTTTCCATTACTCACCCCCGCGTTTAATTGATCAAAGCTTCTGCGAATTAGATATTTACCTTTCCCCGTCGATTATTATTATTATTAATTGGATTTATAGGTTCGCCGATATTTTGCTGTAACGTCGGAACGCGACCGAACGTCTTTTCGAATAACAATGAAATCAGGTAGTTTGATAAGTACATCGAAAACAGGATCGCAATTTCACTCGATACTCCAACAAATTCGTAGTATGTTTTGCAGCAGTAAATGAAATTGGTACCGAAAATTGACTCTGGACGTTTCATTTTGTCAACGCAATATCTGTCAGGAAAAATCTAATATTTAATTTTTCCCATACGGACGGAAAATATTAGACTTTGATTTATCGATGTAGAAAATGTATGAACTGGCATGGGAAATAGGTAACCAGTTTCCTGGCTGTCTTTTCGGCGATTTACGACCGGTACCCGGAGAGAAACGTTTGGCTATCGCGGTGACACGAGCCGCGTGATAATTAGGCGTCGTGAAAGTTACCCTCTCCCTCGTCACGCATAGCGATCATCGCGCGAGATAGAATTTTTCCTCGTCCCGATGGTATAAAGACGATTTTTAAACGACAACCTGACAGCCTTGAGACATCCGCTGTTTCCGCGATCGCGTAAAGTCTCTCTTTATTTTTTTATCTGAAACTTTTTTACGCTCGGCCTGCTCGACTTCCGTTTCTTCCGTCAAGATCGCGGAATCGTTTTGAGACGGACGCGCGGGACGCGTCGTTCGAATTTTTTCCATGATCTCGGAAAATCGACTGGCACTGGACTGCGCTAAACGCGTAGACAGACTCGTTTAATGGAACCAGTAAAAGCCCGGTTCTCATCGACGCCGTGTTTAATAACGGGCTTTGTTTACTTTTTCCGCATGGGATTTTTTAATATCAGAATTCCATTGGAACGAGTTTGGAAATAACGCGGGCTACTCCATACGCGACGGGGTAAGCGTAATTTACTTCGTAAAGTGAGACTCGAGTGTGCTCGTACGCGCGCAATAATATTGCCGATCAATGAATGGACATTCACGTAATTTTATCCCGTAAACAAGTTGTATCTCACACCCTCGCGATATTTTCATCCGGCCGTATCGATGCAATATAATTGTATAAACTCAAGATGACTCGATTCACCAAATTGCGGGGCCAGAGAGAAATATTTTCGAAAAATCCATTTTCAACGGGCGCCACTCGAAAGCGTAGTAAAATTGAAAATCGTTATGGTGCGAATGATAATAGTCGACGGCTGGATTATCGCGGATTCCCCGGTAACTACCGTTGCATAACCATTCTACGGTGCTGATTCATTATACCCGCTATAGTAGTCGAAGATGTTCCTCGTGTCTACGTGAATAGACGAGTAAACGTGAGTCCTATTAATTCCCGGCTCGAGTAAACGTTAATTGTGTCTAAGTAGAAGCTCGTGTCGAAATTCTTCTACAATATGAAGATGAAATTTGACTTTAAGAGTCGGAGCATGTCGTAAAATCGGTTTCGAGTTTATATTTTGATTTGCTCGTATCGATGCGATATAAATCCAAATAAATGTCGAGTGTACCACGAGCGTAGCACGGTATAGACGCGTAGTGGATCGGGGAACGAGTCGGTGGAAAGCATGTGCCCATAAAAGTGGCCAGAACCACGTCGAGTTCCATCGGAGGCGCAAATGTGCGGGGGCTCGTTTCTGATTCGGTTCCTTTCTCGCGTACCCACCTTGCGCCAAGCTATTTTCGACGATGCGAGTACAGAAAAGTAAGGGGACCGAGTCCGAGAGAGGTCGAGCGCGTTCCAAAAATAAACGACCAGCCCATCGAGTGGCATTTTATGCGTCGCGTGGCGGGGGAGGGTTCGCTAAGGTCGGCCACTGATTTTCGTGCGCGAACCGCCCGGCAAGGGTAAAACTCGATACGGAATATAGCCAAAAATCAAAATGCATCGAACACGGTTTGAAACCGTGTACGACGTCGATAAAAATTCATTTCAAATTCCATTACGTTTCGCCTGTGCCTGTTACACGAATCAATGTCAAATTCTGCTCGCCCGATTCGACGGTAGAATCGAAAAAGAAAATGACGCTAGTTAAATTGACGACACGTTTATTTGAACCTCACAATTGTTTCGTACCGTATCATTTATTACATATGAATTCCTGTTTTATCTTGAATTCATTAAAAGAGGTAATTTGCTGCAGTTTAGCTCAGAGCCAACTCGCAATTACACTCAATTTCTGAATAGTACAAACTGTAATTATATACTGTAAAACGAAATNGCAGTTTAGCTCAGAGCCAACTCGCAATTACACTCAATTTCTGAATAGTAGAAACTGTAATTATATACTGTAAAACGTTTCGAAACGAAAGGGAATTCGTGTTGTGCGCGTATATTTGTCGGACCAGGGGACATATTGAAATATGTAGAACTCTTTGAAGGGAGCTGATCCGAAAGAAGCGAGCTATATTTCTATTAGGCATTCCTGTTTCGATATCGTCTCATATGTCACGCCAATGACTCTGTTTTCTTGCGACATGTGTAACGTACAGCATCCATCTCCTACGTGTTTTCTTCTGCCTCAAAATTGAGCAATACCCGAGATTTAACATTACTATCTGTGACCATATTGTTTCTTGTATTCTGCTGACAAAAAATTTTTCCGTGTGTCGTCCCGTTGCCAAAAACTGAACGTTTCCATCGATCTGACGCGAGAGTACTATTCGGAAATTGCACGTTCGCGTCGATCCGAGTAAAAAAGTGTTCGTGCGGCGTGTCAATTAATAAATAGAGCAAGTAGTTGTGGTTCTAATTGAAAACGTTTCGTTCACGTTCGTCATATCGCGGCAGCTCGTTAGAAACGGTAAACACGTGTACACACACGTACTTATCGGTACCGAGCTCGCATCAGAATTTGAAAATATGTTTGCTAGGCTACGCAAACACCTAAGCTCTGGCATACAGTCGCAGTCTAGTCGTCGCTGAGCGGCTCGCTCGCGTCGCGTCGCGCTTGACCCTTGACTCCGTTTTTCTCTTTTAATTTTCTTTTTTTCACGCGATTGTGTCGACTCGCATTGACGGAAGTTGCGGCGCAGCTCCACGGTTCTCCTTTCCCCGAGTTTAATTGCACCCGTATCGGCAGAAACGAATAACTCAACCTTCTTCTGTCAAGTGCTCATTATCGATAACTCGGGAATCCCGTTCAATTAGCCCGTTTGATTAAGATTCTGTTTTGTTCCCGTTTCTTCCCTTCTTCCCTTTGGTTTTTCATACGATCGTCCGGCCGCTCGATTATATGATAATCGATTCCCCGTTTCGAATTTCATTCGCGCTCTCGTCGGGTTATTTTTGAAACGGTATCGTCATTTGGGTACGATATCGAAAGTTCAAGAGTCAAATCGATGCATTTAGATAATTCATGGATCGACGTTACGACCGGTTCGATTCTTCTTTTGTTGCGGTAGAGAGGGAGAGAGAGACGTATAGAGGGACTGATAAATTCAGGTGCACCTTGTCTATAACGAACAGAACGTTTGCAACGTGTACGTCGCGTCGTAGATAACAGAGACCCGCAATTTTCCGTAGGAATACCAAACGAATTAAGATTAGCAAGCTCTCACCTTGAGGATGGCCAATTTCGTATTGAACGTCGAACATTGTACTAAACTTATCAGCAGTGATAAAGAGCGAATGCAATTTCGGAAATTCGTCCTTCGCAATAATCGGCGATCCCTAATCTAAACACGTTCTAATTCCGATTCGAGCACGTGCGGGGACCTGTCGAAAATAGAACGAGCTCATCGGGCTCGATCGTTGTTTAAAAATGAATTTAATCGCGCGCGTCTCGTACGAGCGATCGATCCGACGATTTGACAAATTTTCGGCAACGCGAGCGCGTCAAGGTCGAAACGTCATCGCGTTTATCGAACCGGTTATCTTCCTCCTCGTCGTTTAATCGTGCGGACCGCGGGACTTTGGTAAAATTTCAACGGCAGGAATTAATCGAGGGGAAGAGGAGCGAGCCTCCGGGTAATATCTCCCGTTTCGTTAACCGTGGCTGTAATAATTTTGAATGACGAGACGGTACAATGGGCGGGAGAAAGAGAGAAAGAGTTATCGCTCGGTGTTATCGGCACTTTATCATTGCGCTCTGTTTGACGTGGCTTATTGCCCACGACGCAGATGCAATAAGAAGCGGCGATGTAGATTATTGCAACAGTTATTAAAAACGATGTATGAAATTTGTTGCTCTTTTCGGAGACGATCTAATCGGCCCGAGCCTCTCTCGGCTTCGTTATTAACCGTCCGCAGATAAAACAATATAATAGGGCGATTGAACCGGACGATTAATCATCCGACCCAGCGTTGCATTAATCGCTCTTTCTTCACGTTCATCTCTCGCGCTTTTATCCCATTTCTCGATAGTGCCACTTGCTGCATGTTTCCTCTAATGAACTCGATTCATACTATAATTTTGATAATTCTAATCACTTAATCAATAAGAATTGTCCTATAAAATAACCGGTCAACCTCTTGTTTTATTACGACATATCTAATGCAAATATTTTAATGAATTTAATTCTACAAATCGCAATTCTCTTGAACCTTTTTAATTATTGTATAACTGGTATTTAGCTCCGGTCGTTTCCTCTCAGCGAACGATCAAGTTCCTTCTCAGTGACGCCGGATATACAGGCGGCCTTCGGTCGCGGGTTACGAGTCGAATGTAAATCGCACGAAGGGCCGACCACTCAAGGCCGGGGGCTCCCTCGTAGGCTCCTAGCTTTTCGAGTTTCTACTCGGGACCTTGTACCGTGCCCTCGGCGATGTCACCGACCCCCGTTGGGACAGTTTCACGCGGTTTCCCAACACGCGACACGCCTCCGTTCTATTTTCGATTCTTATCCGTCACATCTTTTAATCCCGCGGACGTGCGCGTACACGCGTAATGGTTCCTCCCGGGCGAATTCGTATACGATCGGAATATGGGTCAAACGCTATCTCGATGCAATGGGACGCGACGAGTCGCGTGACGTAAACGACGATGAGTTTAAGTATACGAGCCACCGTTGAAACGGTGCTTAAAATAATTAGGCGGTGTTCGCGCTCCTCTGCTCTTTAAAACGAAACCGGACTACCGTGCGAACCCAGCGCTACGGTTTTATTAGGAAAAATTGCCCTCGTCAAACGTACAATTGCGATCGTGTCGCTTGAACTTGTAGATTCTTCGCCGGCGTATCAATTTCGAAAAAGACGTGGGAGGAACTCGGACGAGTGATGCAAGCGCGATAAGGAGTTTCGAAATAAATCGGAAATTTTAATATTAGCTCGTTTCGTCATCGTGTAACCCGTGATTCGACGGAATTAACTCGCGATCGACTATGCTCGTGACCCGTGCTTCTCCAGAAGCTAGAATTTTTCTAATTTGCATAATTTAGTATCGGCTCCGCATTAAGTGTAACTGAACGAGGCGTCTTTGATCAACTGCTCGAACGTTAGATCGTCCGACCACGATTTGCATGCTAAGCGTTCGTTTATTTACATAGAGTACAGGAAATTTCCAACGTGCGTCGCGAATTGCAACTTTGAAGATAACGCCGTTGGAAAATTTGTACGTCAGCGAGTTCTCGTTGCTCGGCTAATTTCTCCGAATCGCCTCGATTACGATTAATCTTTTAAACGATCCCGGTCAGTTTTCGAAATCTGCTACGTCCTCTGATTTTAATTGATCGGGACGACGTTAAGAGAACAATTTAGAAGGTTGGTAATCGATTAGGTCTCGTGATCGCTTCGGTCGACAACGTGTAATTAAACTCGCTGATCGACAATAAACCGTTTAATAGGCTGATTAACCTGTCCGAGTAAATAAAGTCCAGAAATTATGAGCGTCAGCAGCCAAATGATTCTTTGTCGCATTCCGTTCCACGATATTGAACGATAAAAACATTATTGGGTGTTTAACTATTAAAATAAATACAGTATTATGTCTCGATAGTCGTACAATTTTTATAGTCGGAATGAGAGCCGTTGAACGAATACCGGTTGCCGCGAAAGTCTCATTGTCGGTTGTTAATCAACAGTGCGACATTTATTACGCCTAGTGATTCTTGGATCTATCCTCACGTGTTATTGTTGTCGCGAATTCCGCGATCTATGCGGAAAATCGCTGCAGAATTTATGAACGAACCGCGGTTTATTAAATACTCGTGTTTGTACAGTGTTTATCGAGCGTTATGCGTCATAGAACGAGCCAGTTACTTATCAGTCGCAGATGGACCGAGTTAAACGAACTACGAATAAATTGAATATAAATAAGCTTCGACAAAAGTCATGATTAACTGCCAGAACGTCCTCTGTCTTTTTTTACATTATATATGCGTCGCGTCTTCTCGTTTACTTATGTCGAACATGAAGAAATGTAGGAATTAATATTACGAGACGATGGAGATTTCCTTGTCGTCCTTGGCTCGAACTAATCGTGTATGAAATTGAAAATTCATATTGTGTACATTCAAAATACATACATTCAAACATTCAACAATTCCCAATCATCGACACGACGAGTCTTCAAATCAGTCACGCGTTCTCGTTATGGTGATAGAATAATATGTAATTTGCACCTCACACTCTCATTACTATGAACGTGTCTCTGGTATCCATTTCTATTTACTATTCCTACTTGCACACGACATTTGTTTTGATCTACTGAACGCGTGCATATACATGTATGCGTACATTATAAGACGAGGCTGTCATAACTCTTGAATGAGAAAATCGGATTCACACGAAGGTGTCATTCGCCACGTTCGAAAGTCGATCGGCGGAGAGTTTTATTTCGAATTTTTCTCGCTTTTTTCCGCGGGATAAAAGCTCGAAGCGTCTTACGTCAGTGTTTGCGATGCGCGGACGGTTTTTGACGCAAAAGGCCGCGACGAGTTCGTCAAAGGTTGGCCACGATTGGTAGACAGATTAGCGGGCAAGTGTATAACGGACGCGTGATTGGCCGCGGATAACGTCGACGATGGAGAAAACGGCGGGCGCGAGGGAAAGAGAGAACGATAACCAGGCTCGAGCACAGATAACCGACTCTTTATCGCTGCGAGTCTTCACAGGGGTTATCGTTCTGACCGTCGTTGCCACGTCCGCCGTTTCGTTTCGTTTCGTTTCGAATCGGAGTACCGCTCGGGGTCCCTGCACGCATGTACCGTCATAATTGCAAAATCAATAGAATACATGTAAATCTGACGTGATTCGCGCAACGGAAAATGTCCAGATTAGATTATAAATTTTTACATTGATCCAACGGCAACGAACGTTTCTCGTTACTGTGAACGCGTATCGATTTCGATAGAGGTTGTACTTCATCGACGTTCGATACGTAATCTTTATCGAAATCGAGATACAGATAATTAAATNGGTGATAGAATAATATGTAATTTGCACCTCACACTCTCATTACTATGAACGTGTCTCTGGTATCCATTTCTATTTACTATTCCTACTTGCACACGACATTTGTTTTGATCTACTGAACGCGTGCATATACATGTATGCGTACATTATAAGACGAGGCTGTCATAACTCTTGAATGAGAAAATCGGATTCACACGAAGGTGTCATTCGCCACGTTCGAAAGTCGATCGGCGGAGAGTTTTATTTCGAATTTTTCTCGCTTTTTTCCGCGGGATAAAAGCTCGAAGCGTCTTACGTCAGTGTTTGCGATGCGCGGACGGTTTTTGACGCAAAAGGCCGCGACGAGTTCGTCAAAGGTTGGCCACGATTGGTAGACAGATTAGCGGGCAAGTGTATAACGGACGCGTGATTGGCCGCGGATAACGTCGACGATGGAGAAAACGGCGGGCGCGAGGGAAAGAGAGAACGATAACCAGGCTCGAGCACAGATAACCGACTCTTTATCGCTGCGAGTCTTCACAGGGGTTATCGTTCTGACCGCCGTTGCCACGTCCGCCGTTTCGTTTCGTTTCGTTTCGAATCGGAGTACCGCTCGGGGTCCCTGCACGCATGTACCGTCATAATTGCAAAATCAATAGAATACATGTAAATCTGACGTGATTCGCGCAACGGAAAATGTCCAGATTAGATTATAAATTTTTACATTGATCCAACGGCAACGAACGTTTCTCGTTACTGTGAACGCGTATCGATTTCGATAGAGGTTGTACTTCATCGACGTTCGATACGTAATCTTTATCGAAATCGAGATACAGATAATTAAATAAGTATCCCGATACATAGTTCGATATGGAATTAAATAAATCAGCATGTATCGCTTATCTGGATAAACTTGAACGTGCTAGAAAAAAAAATTGAACATTAACATCAGGGGTTTTGGCTGGACATCGAATGATTCAATGCGCGGCCTCGGGTTTCGAGTTCGAAAAATGACGCAGTTTCCGTTTTTTATGCGAGGTATTCCCGTCCTCGTGGAATTCCTGTGATGCGCGGGCTTATTGTAATTGATGGCACGCGTCGAGTATTTATTATACACCGCGTATGCATAAAAAACGAGCTGCGGAATAAATGGAGCTCATGGAATAATAAAATCATACGGCGGTACCTAAACCCAGTGGCTAGAATATAGAACGCGATCTCTCATTGGCTCGAATAAGGTCGATTCTTTCCTTCGGATCGGTTTTGCAACAGATCCTTGATAACATTGTTTTGAATCGTTTCAAAACCACGTGTCGCTGTTGAATAATTCCTGTCTGGCTGTAAACAGTAACGACGCAGTGGAAGCGGCATTGAAGCGGTTAGGAAATTGATTTGCAATTTTGCGGAACGCGAAAACAGTAATTACCGCGACAAGCGTTTTTCCACACGTGCAGTCTAAACTTTCTAAACCGATCTCCAGTCGAAATCTGTACGCGTTCTTCCTCAAATCCTTGAGTTTTATTCTCATTTAATATCCGAGTTTGCCTTGGACGATACCCGGCTGCAGTCGATTTTTTCGGCAATTTTCGTGACTGGAATCCCGCCTCCGGTCTACGAATCCTCCGTGCAACAGTTTTAAAAGGACCAGTTCAAATAAAAAGAAAAGAAGACGTATTCCTGCTCGTTTCACATATATATCCATCATAATGAGATTTATGATAGCGATTCAATTGACCACTCGTGCGTTCATAGGAAAATGGCATTCAGCATTCAAAGCGTGCATTAAAAGGTCACGTCATATTCGAGACGTAAAAGAAATAGCAGTCTAGCTTCGATTTTTTTAAACAGACTATCGATTGATAAAGCAATAGGAATTTTCGAAATTCCTTTGCCATTTGTTTCCCTCGACGCAATTAACGTCGCATTGAACTCGGCACGGACTCGATTCCCGAAGAGTCGGTTACTTTATTTGGTACGCAACGCGACAACTTTTTGTCCGATCGCAGAAGCTCGGGCGAACAGCCGGATCGAAAGTCCCTGCGCGCGTTCGTCTAAAGGTTGGCCCCGATCAATTTTTACAATATCAAATTGTACCGATGCACCTGTGAATTGCGTGAACACGATATTGCGAAACGAGCTCGCGGCGCGAAATTATCGCGGTTCGAACTACTGCCACGGCCGGCAGAGATACGCGCTAGTATTTTTCTCCTTCGAAAAAGTTTCTTATCAGAGATTTACGAATAAGATACGCTCGCATATTATTAAGCGTTGATAATAACTTTAACAACGAGTAGGAATATTTTTAGTATGCCTCCTCACCTCTTCCCTTTCGATAAGAACAAAGAATACTTATCGTAACACGCGGACTTCATAGACCATTGTGGTTCACCGCGTTTCGGTGCATTGTAAACGAGACAGTGTGACTAATAACTTGATAAAAGGTTTCACCCAGATCCGAGCCAGTTCGTCGTGTTTCATGGATTTTCAAATAAAATACGTACTCGCGTGACTGCGTTGACTGAATAATAAATTTTTCCGCGTTTGCAGTCCGCCGTTGTCGGGCAGAAATAATTTCTGCAGTATTAATCCGTTCGGTAATGACTTCCGACGAAATTCAACCGTAAAAAGAAATGTACAGCGGGCCGATTTTCGATAATTACGCTTGACAAAACGTTGAGTACACAGAAATGTTTTCACAAACCCTGTGCACACTTCTTAAAGCGTTTACAAACGCAGCTTAGTAGAAAGTTAGTTGAAGAAAGAGAGGAGGAGCGCGAGAAGGAGGTGTATGCTCGGGCCGAATGAGCAACTTGTTGCATTTCGGTCGGGAACGGCCCGATAATATACTGCACAAGAATTCCCGTGCTCCCTTTGCGCGTGCCAGCCTTGGTTAAATTTCCTATCCGTTAACGCGAACAACTTTTTCATCAACCGTTTCCAACATTCGTCCAAAGTAGATCGTGCTTCGTTCGTATTGAATCAAAGAATTTCATTTTCGCGTTCCCTGATCGGATTCCCGCCATCGGGAAACACGTGATCAATCGGATTAGACGAAAGAATTTAGAGTCGAGTAGGAGACGATTAATCAACAAGCCCGTAGCAATTAAAAATTGACTAGAAAAGGCGAGATCGCCGCCTGGTTAGGTTTTATGTCCGCGAAATACGCGCATAATTTATGTATCGGTGATTTAAAAGAAACGGTGTTCGCGATAAGAAGAAGGAAGGGCAGTTAAAGCGGTTGTAAAAT
>SMSR01011755.1:0-12442 GCA_019453355.1 Ceratina japonica | reverse complement strand
AATTAATGTACTACAATTAATAATGTGTACAATTAATGTAGTACAATTAATGATGTGTACAATTAATGAGTTGCCTTAGTTCTAATAAATATTGAATACTATAGTATATGAGAAGTATAGATATGGAGAAATATGCATTGTTATGTCCATTCGGAAAATTATACTGTTTCGTGTAATACCATGTACAATGACGCTTAAAATAATTAGAGGATCGCATCGTCTAAAAACTTAATTTCATCCATACTTCTCAATTAATTACAAAACGACAATGACGATCTTCTAATTCTTTTAGCAGTGATTACCTAACTACTACCTTCATAAACAATAACAGTGTAGGAAATTTATAAAGAGTATCAAAATTAGCTAAGATCTACTAAATATTTAACGCTCCCAAGCGTCACTCTAATGATAGCACGTATAACATTACTGATAGTAACTTTTCATGTAACCAATCCAAGTATCGTTTAAGGTTCGGATACCTGGTAAGCTTTGTACACCCGCGAATGCATAGATTCGTTTAAATAATATTAATATAAAAATGAAATGCGTAATTTATTAAAAATAAAGTCCCTGCTACATCTCGATCCATGAATTATTATTACCTCCCTTCTTTCTCGTTATATTTCTATCCTACTGCTACTTATTTATCACATTTTTTAGATTTTTTTAATCTTTTTTTCGTGCGCGATAATGAATATACATCTCCTAAAATTAACTTTGTACAAACTAATCGTTGATATCAATGACGATTGGATTATCTACAGTACCATTTAAGTCTTTCTCGGACGTACTATCCGGTAAGCTCGATTCCATCGTTACATCACCTTCGTTTTCTTCTGTACTTTTAGACATTTTCTTCTCTTCATTTTGCGTTTCTTCTCTACCGGCGACGATACCAAGTCTATCTTCATTTTCCTTATTACTCTCCTCGTCATTAACTTCGCTGCTCTTGTGACGCTCTACAGTCTCACTGCCCGAAGGATTCTCTTCCTTCTCTTTTTTATGAGTATCCATCTTCTTCAACAGAACCTCTTTATTCGTTTCAGGTATCGGCTCACCTCTCGGTACAGAAATTAGCGACACCCTTTTCGGAAGCTTCGACGGAGCAGGTTTAATACTCAACTGCTTCTTCATCTCCTCCTGCGTGATTTTCTTCGTGAACTGAGTGATCAAAGCTTTCTTCTCCTTATCTTTCTCTTCCTTATCTACTTTCTCAGGAGCTTCAACGACCTCGCTCTTCCTTTTTGGGACCGAATTGTACACCCAACGATTCGGAATCGGAAGCTCTTCGTCCACATACTTTTTTCTAACATCTTCAGGAACGTACCAACACTTCTTCTGATATAGAGGTCCTTTCTCCGGACACGAGCACCACGTTGCGATATCGCGAATCTGCCGTTTCAAACCGTTCTTCGATATCCGATACTCGGTCGCTTTCTCCTGTTTGCTCCAGTAGGTGAGGAATTCTTTCACCAGGAACTCTGACCCGTACGTGTTGCCGTGCACTAACCGAATCAGGTCCGGCAGTGCGGCTTCCGGTGCTCGTTTCTTCTTTGAACTCGACGGCGTTTGCTGCGTGGGCGTGCCGCATTCATTTGTTGCTGTCGGGTCGTTTTCTGAAGCTGTGGGCAGTGTCACCGGTATCTGATGTACCCAGGCTTCGTGAGCTGCCATGAAGTCCTTCGTCCTTTGGGGCACTATAAACGTCGGAATAAAGAATGATTAGGAATTGTGTATTAAATATAATTATAAATATGGATTAGAGATTGTGTTAGGTAGAATGTAATTGAGAATTAGGAGAGATATTGCTATTAGAGCTAAAGTAGTTTGAGTTAGTACTTATAATTCTTTCAATAAAGAATGATTAGGAACTGTATTAAATATAATTATAAATATGGATTAGAGATTGTGTTAGATAGAATGTAATTGAGAATTAGGAAAGAAATTGCTATTAGAGCTAAAGTAGTTTGAGTTAGTACTTATAATTCTTTCAATAAAGAATGATTACGAACTGTATTAAATATAATTATAAATATGGATTAGAAATTGTGTTAGATAGAATGTAATTGAGAATTAGGAGAGAAATTGCTATTAGAGCTGAAGGAGTTTGAGTACTCACGATTCTCAGGAAGTTTGTTGTCAAGCCCTCTCCAAATACAGCCAATTATTTTTGGTTTCAATTTGCAAGTTTTTGAATTTCTCTCCAACTCGAACTGTTCTCCGAGTACTTTTAACTTAAACTTCTGTGTCTCGGGAGACTGTAAAAAGAAAAAAGAAGAATAACGTTAAATAATAATGTAGATTATCATGAAATCATTTTATTTCATTATCGTTTATTATAAAAATCGATGCTTACCATGTCTTCCTTATCTTCTTCGTCAGCTCGAAGCTCTTCATCCGACAAATACCTGAATAAATAAAGAACAATCAACACAAATGTCATTATTTAAAAAGTGTATCTAGAAAAATCATTAACTTACCCGTGAGGAACCATAAATTCATTGTCCACGTCGTACTCGTTCTCGTCTGGATTTTCTTCGTCTTTCTCATCATCAGAGCCACGTAAAGATTCTCCTGGTTCTTCTTCCTCCCACTCTTCATCCGAATCCACTTCGTAGTTGAACCATTCCTGAAATAAAAGAAGTTCACTAGTTTTAATCATACTCTGTAAAACTCAGCACTCTATCAAAATTTATTCATGAAAGTGAAAACTTCTGTGTGAAAGATTGCACAGAATTAATAAAAATACACAAGACAGATAATTAAAATCACATGTTATTGAGATAATAAAATAGAAATAGAAAACTGTGCGAGAGGCTGCAAAAAACTAATAAAAATATACAGACAGATAATTTAAATCACATATTATTGAAATATTAAAATAGAAACGTCTATACTTTTTAAATATACAAAATGTGCATACAAAATTTTTTGCAATGAATTTGTATAAAAATCTGTAATCTGTTTATGACGAATCTGCTCTAGAAGATGATTATTCTAAATTTTCTGCTGACAGTTCTGTTTTCTATATTTCACTTGCGACTCGCAAGAATGTTATCGTTCGATGTCGTTGTTTATTTTAGTTGCGATCACGGCCACTCGATTTCACCGGAGAGTCTAAAGTATGATTAGGCAGGACGTCGGTATCAATGCGACTTCCTTGACGAGCGATACCGTCGTCGACGCACATGATCTCCTTTTCCCTAATATTAGTCGCTCAGCGATACTCGTCAACGATGCGCCCTTGTTCTCAGTAGTCAATCTTCCCACCAAACGAGAAAATAAAAGAACGTGAATTCTGATTTCGATTTTCTATGTTCAAACACACAGTTTTGAAGGACAGTTCATTCTCCAAAAGTGAAGTAATTATATTATTTCCGGCCTCGGTAACAAAAACGAGTGGAATAAGTGTCTCATTATTAAAAGTCTCAATAATTTGAGGTATTAAAAAATGAAAAGAATGTAATGTGTACAAAAAAAGCGTTATTCGGGTTTGATGTTTATGTGTGAATGACTATTGCATATAGTAAAACACAGTAAACCGTGTCTTACACGATAATTATCAAATCGAAAACTATAATTTCACAAAATTAAGACGGATTATTATTATTATCGATGACAGATAAATAATTGGAATTGATTGTTGCAACTTGGTAGCTTATATTAGTAGCTATTTATATTATTTAAAGGAGTGTAAATTATGGAATCGATTAACGATTACATCCTCCATTAAGGAAAACGAAATATTCCAATATTGAATTGATTTGTTTAATTTTGAATTCGGTAAAAACGAAGAAATATTCCAATATCGAATTGATTTGTTTAATTTTGAATTCGGTAAAAACGAAGAAATATTCCAATATTGAATTGATTTGTTTAATTTTGAATTCGGTAAATTTCATTCAGAGAAATTGATTAGTACGAAAAACGTATATAGTAAAACGAATATAAATAATAAGATTTCGCGAGGTGTAATTCGCATCTACACGACAAAACGAGCTCATCTAACGATCGTGGGCCGCAGCGAAAAGTCAATAAATCGTCAGGTTTTCTTGTTTTGCGGCGCGAGACGCGGTCCAAGCGCGTTCGATAAATCAACGTCGATTTGATACCCGAGCGGGCATCAATTACGGGACCTTCCCTTTGACATTAATTTATTAGTGGCGGGAAACGTAATATCGCGAATGATCGCTGGCCCGGCCCGGCCGCGGCCCTCGACGTTCAATTCGTAACGTGGAAAATCGACGGGAAAGAAGAGACGACGAAAGGGGGACACAGGGATAAACCACCAGTTGAGCAGCTTTCGGCAGCGTGACAAACGTGAGTTCTCACTGTATCTTCTATTATAATAATTCGAATCTTATTGCCAGACAACGTGCTTGATGAATTTATAAGAGTTGAATTTATTATATGATGAATTTATTAATAATAATAATTGATTTAAAGTTGTATGAACCATTACATAAGAACAATGACAGAGAATTGAAATTTCTAATAGTTGTTAGATATTACATTAATAAGATTCTATACAAAATTGTAGAAATCTCGTCAGTTATTAAATCTTGAATTCTTATATCGAATGATAGAATTTTGATTTCATTTATAAAATAAAATTGGAAGACAACAATGACAGAATTTTGTAATTTTGTGTATTTCTTAATGCACGATTTAAAAATATTTAAAAATTAAAGGATGTTATTTAAGAAATACTTTAAATAAGAAAGTATGCAAAAATAAGAATTATACATGTAGACGATGTAAACAGTTGCAAGTGACGTACAATCCAATAAAAAAAATGCCAAAATTATGTATTAGAATATTAGAAGTTATGCGTTAAAAATTTCTTATGACCGAGAAAAACAAATCGAACAATTTTATAAACCTTCCTCCTCTGCAATTTTTCCTAAAAGTTCATAGCTTCCAATATTGGGCACAGCTTTTTATTACATGTCTTAAACTCTTGGCGAAGATCTTACGGCTCATACACCTTGAATTGTTTTAATAAAAATTCAATTCAATAAATAATTCTGGATTTCATATTATAATTGTTATTGGCTCATCTTGTATATAGAAGACGTCACTGTTTTTACTTGGAATATCGTTATCAATTTTTCCTTTGACATATTGCTGATACAGATTAGAATTCATAGTTCACTTCCTAATTCATTATCTATTTGTACACACGATTGCAACTCTTTCCATGCTTGTGTCTGTCTAATCGAACAGTAAACTGAATTCGTATAAATTCACACTATAAACATATACACTAAAATATAATCATATTTATTATCTTTTAATGAAAATGCATCTGTTTACGAGAATGTACTTGATAATTGAATTAAAGAAAACCCACGTAAAATTTTAGCTAAATCTTATCGTTAATTCAATTAATAAGTAAACTCCCTTAAATAGTACTCTGTTAAAAATATCATTAAATTTATTGCACTTTCAAATAATACATTAAATTTTAATTTTTTCGTACATTAAACACATTAATGCAAATTTACCATAAATTTAATGAATTTTGAAGAAGATTTAATGAATTTTGAAGAAAATTTAATGAACTGTGAGAAAATTTAATGAACTTTGAAAAAATTTATTGAATTTTGAAGAAAATTTAATGTAACGTTCATGAAAATTAGTATTCCGCAATGAATATTTAATGAAACATTTTTCACAGTATAGACAATAATAGTAATGACAATCAACATAAAACTTAAATCCATCAGCACATATTTAACGAAATTAGCTCGCTAATTTCTCCCTAAATTGGTGGAAGAATAGAATAGCGTCAGTGAAATGCAGTGCGCACATGACACCCTGAAAAATCGTCGGCGTTGACAGAGCACTTGACGTTTTTTCTGGTGGCACGCCACGAGCAGCTCATTTCTGGTACCGACGATCGTGTTTGGTATCGTGAAGCACCATTTAAGAGGCGATAAAACGTATCTCGAAAAATGATGTCCGGCTACCTCTGCACTGTTCGTCTTCACGCATTTACGAGATTGTTTGACGCTGCAGGCAGCGATTGCTGTCGGGGAACTTGAAACAGACGCAGATCCTTTCGGTGCATCATCGAATGCCTATCGCACGCACGTGAAATTAATTACCTCGTAGAAAACGTTCAAGAGTTTATCATTTTTTTCATACTTACTAATTATTTATTATATATTTGCTTATGCATGTTTAACGTTATTTATTTTATTTGGTATTTAAATAAAAGAGGAATATTTTAAACAAATGATGATTTTTAAATAATGCAATAATAGAAATTATTTTGTAACTTGATTCTATATAACTGAATAGGAATAACAAAATACGAGAATACAAAATAAAAGAGTAATCTTAAAGTTGTATGAACTCTTACATAAAAATAATGATAAAGAATTGAAATTCTAACAGTTATTAGATATTACATTAATAAAAGACTGTACAAAATTATACAATTTTTGCCAGGCTATTAAAGACATTATTGCATCATAAATTCTTATGACGAATGACAGAATCTTTGACTGTACAAAATTTTACAATTTTTGCGAGGCTATTAAAAAAATTATTACATTGTGAATTCTTATGACAAATGACAGAATCTTGACTTCATTTATAAAAAGAATATGAATGCAACAATGAGAGAATTTTTTAATTTTGTATAATTCTTAATACACGATTTAAAGATATTTTAAAGTAGACCTAAAGTGAAATATGCAAAAATAAGAGTTATATATGTAGACAATAGAAACATTTACAAATAACATACACTCTAATAAAAAAAATGTCAAAACTATATATTAGAATAATAGAAATTATGCATTAATAATTCCTTATGACTAAGAAAAACAGATCGAACAGTTTTATAAACCTTCCTCCTCTGTAATTATAATTTTTCCTAAAACTTCATTGCTTCAAATACTAGACATAGCTTTTTATTACATATCTTAAACTTTTGGCAGAGATTTTACGGTTCATACAACCTTAATAATGAATCAATATATTTTAGAATCCAAATTTGTAAAAAAAAAACGATCTAATCGATTTCCATCTGGAAAATAAGGGCGATGTCTGGAAAATGAAAGGTGCCTGGCAGAAGTGAACTCAGATTTACAACATGTCACCAGGCCATCTGTAATGGCTTTTATGTCCCATTAAGATTATCATCCTCATTAGAAACATCCTATATATTGATTTAGGTAACTTCACTATTTGAAATATCTATAAAGATTCGATCCAATTTAATAATCCTTAAAAATACTATCTAATAATCCTTAATAATCCTTAAATCGATCTTTCATCCCGATAAAAACTTAACGAACTACGTTCTGCGTGCAAAAACGCAAAAAAAAAAAGAAGAAATCGGCTCTGCGAGAGAAAATGGCGAAGATATCGGCTCGACTCGCGATCTTTCAGCTGAACAAGTGCAAATTGAATAGCCGAGAGCTTTTTATCATCGCGCTGCGACGCAAGTACGGCGTTGCAATTAATAAATCATTCTCAGAGCGTAGATAGACAAAGAGATCGAGGGAGAGGACGGGCGATTTTTCGACGTTTCAATTAAACGGCCGGGAAACGTTTAATCGGTCATAACGACGCTTCATAAATGCGTCACTCGATAAGCGTCGATGCGATATCGCCGTTTCATGGAAAACGATGAAAAAAAGTAGTAGTGAATGTACAGTTGGCTCTTCTTCTTCTATGAACTAAATTATAGATATTCCAGTTGTATGGAATTATTTGCCTGACGCACGTGAACTCATTTTTCAAAATTTCAGCTTGAATTGTTAGATCACGTTCTATTTTACTGTCTTAACTATTTTGGTTTATATTTAGAAATCTAACTCAAAAGTTAATGAAGTGAAAACGATTGTACAATTATTACAAAAAAGATAATACAAATATTACAAAATATACAAATGTTACAAAAAAGACATATCTGTGTTTAAAATAGGAGAGAAATCATTATGAAATCAATGCATAATGTTTTTATAAAAATTGCATATTAATTATATTTGAGCGAACAGTCTAAATATTGTGAAATGCGATAAATTGCAGTTTCAGAATCACGTGTTGATTCATCTTTCTATATTAAAATGAATCTTCTTTATAAAATAGTAACAAAATCCCATTTGGTTTTCAACGCAGTTTGGGAATCTCCAACGTAAGAGATTTCCAAATGCGTAACAAACGTTTGCGTAAAGACATAATCAAACAGATAAAAAGTATCGATGGATCGATGTCGATGAGTGGTGGTCTGTTTTCCATAAACGATATCGCCAAGCGCCGCGTCTTTTTATACACCAACGAAACGTTATCTAATTGATATTCGACTGATATTCAGGAATTTCTATAAATTCGTGAACAGGTAAAATTATAAGAAGAGTTTAGAAACTCTTGAATAAATGAACGAAGAAAGAAACGAACGAAGGAATGAATCCTAAATTATACAACCAGGTAGCAGATCTATTTCTAGACTTTTAACAGGAAAATAAAGAAAAGAGGAACGAGGCAAACAAAGATTAATCAATAATAAGAAGGTGAAGCGCAAGAGGTCAAGACGTAGCACTTCTCTCGGTTTGCACGGTGTTCTTGACACTTGAATTGTATGCAAAATACGAACACTGTATCTAAGGTCAGCCTCTCTCGACACGGATAAAACCTACTATGTAAGAGGCAAAAAAACGATGCACAAAGCTAGTGGTACTGACTTCGGGCCGCGTTATCGGTATCGGTAGCCGCTTCTCTCGTTCTAGGTCAAAACCGTTGCAATTATTATACATAGATACATTTGTTTCCTTGCCAGTCATTCTCTTCCTCAAGTTCGTTTATCTCATAAGCTGATTGTCCGCTTTTATACAAAATAATACTTTTGCAATGTCCAGTTAAAAAACCAAATGTAGATAGAACTTCAAATATTCAATCCTGAAATGTTGTACAAGATTTTATACATTAATATAATTTATATCTTCTTATTATAATTTATATACATTAATATAATTTATACCTTGTGTACATTTTTCTTTACTCTCTTCCTAAATATGAAATCTTCGGCAAACCATATTTTCTCACTTATCAAACATGCATGAAATCTGCAACTTCCTATAACTTCAATCCACCATAAAAACTGCAATAGCACATAAAACAATGCTCTTCACTAAACAGCAACACTGTTGACAGTCCCAGCTGTCCTGAACCTTTGAAAAACCTGCACTGTTCGAGAGTCATTAGTAGAAAAAAAAGTATGATCCACGTGGCAAGGTTTCGTTACGAAAAAAGGGCGAAGTTGCTGGATTAAATTACTGGCCAAGGGGCCACGTGGTCAAACAGAAGTTCGGTAAATCCGTTGGGGGGCAGAAAGGGGGGCCGAGATTCGCCCTCGGAAGACGTCGCAGAAACGTCGGCTCGTGGCCGATTATCGAGGTAAGCAATTAGCCAGGAAGCCGTTTCGCTGGCGCGTCTGCCGACGACGCGATGTTCTGGGATCGGCGCGCAGCGATCCCTGGGGAGAATCACGGCGACGGGACCGGGTGGCACAGCCACGATTATCTCGGACCGCGTGTGACAAGTAACACCACGGGACCACGCCGTGGTCTCCACTCGGATCGGGATCAGCTGCGGCCAGTATCCACGCGTCCCTCGAACCGTTCGAGAGGGTAAGTCCCGCGCGTACAGGAGACCTTCTGCTTCTGCTGTTCTCTAGACCGATTCAAGGCAGTTGTATTAATTTCAGAAGAAAAACAAGCCACTGAGTTCAATCTTAGAACAGTAATAAAAATAAATTAGAATATTTAGAAGAAAATGTCCCTTCAACTATCATTTGTTGTAATTGATAGAATATAGATTAAGAGCTGTTGAAGAGCTGTTGAAGAGCTGTTGAAGAGCTGTTGAAGTAAAGGAAGTAGAAGAGAGGAAAGTGTGTGACAATTCCTCTCTGATAATCGGCTGGTATCCAACCTTGGAAGTTTGTAACAGTGCCAATAGGAAATGATAGTGTAACGGACATAGAAATAGTGACTAATTAATTATTAAGTATCGCGGGATACGCACTTGTTTGAAAATTCAGTTTCGACGGCTAATTGCAAAATCAAGATGATAGAGGATGCCGCGATGTTTGACGTGAGTAGAAATTCACGATACCACTTGAGAAATAATCATTTTATAAAAAAGTTAAGACATGTATTGGGCAAATTTCATAATACATTTGCAAATCCTCTGATTGTCATTTAACATGATATCAATAGCTGTACCAGAAATGTACGCTATAACGAAACTAATAAAAATCTATCTATCACTTATAGTATTTTACAATTTCCTCTTCTTTGTACAGCAATAATTATTGCTGTCTGCAAAATATATTGCAATCTGTCTATCACTTATTGTATTACAATTTCTTTGTACAGCAATAATTATAAACAAAATTGAATGTCAATTGACAGATACAGAATCTATCTATCACTTATTGTATTACAATTTCTTTGTACAGCAATAATTATAAATAAAATTGAATATCAATTGACAGATACACAATCTATCTATCACTTATAATATTACAATTTCTTTGTACAGCAATAATTATAAATAGAATTGAATGTCAATTGACAGATACACAATCTATCTATCACTTATAGTATTACAATTTCTTTGTACAGCAATAATTATAAATAAAATTGAATGTCAACTAACAGATACACAATTTATATTGTCAATGCTGTCATTGTCAAATTAATAACTTTAACACGAACTTATACAACACTAAAAATAATTGAATGTCAATTACATGAACGAACATAACTTGTACAACGATAAAAAGAATCTTATGATTCACGAGAACTAATTATTTCTAGTCACAATTTCATTTCAATGTCTTCCTTGTTTTTAACACAGATGACGGACGAGCTCTTATTTTCTGCACTGGGATTGACAACTGACACCGGCGTCGAAAGGCAGCAACTGTTCACGAATAACGCGACCACCTCAGCCTACGACTACGAGGCGTCCTCTTCTTGCGGGACGACGCCGCGCAGCGACGACTCCGAGATCGTCGACGTTCACTCAACTAATCCCAGCAACGTCGAGTGTTACACGGATTTGACTTGCCCGAGGAAGACTTGGTACGAATGGCCCGATAATACACCGATATCGTTGCCAGGTAAAGTGGCATTCACATTAAGAATGATTTCCTTAACTAAGAAACGCTTATTGCTGACAAGGAACACAGCACATTATTCTGATACCGTGTTTTTTCTTCAAGCTTGTCGATTAAATTCGGTGTTTTATTTGCACGCTTTAGTTTCGTAATCACAAAGTCGTTTTTGATAAGAAGAGTGATTCATGAATCAATCGGCGTGTGAATGTTGAAATATAAATAATAATTAATGTCATAAACAGATATGAATGATTAAGTAAATAAATGAATAGATAAAGGAATAAATATATAAATAAATAAATGAATGAATGAATAAATGAATGAATAAATATATAAATGAACAAATAAATGAATAAATATATAAATGAACAGATAAATAAATAAATAAATGAATAAGTAAGAGTAAACAATGTCTAAACGCCACACTAAGAATACATTTGTTTCAACCAGGTACAGGATGTATAGGCGAACTTAGCGAGTTAAGCGAACTTAGCGAGCTGAGCGAACTAGACTCGGAACTGGAATGGTGTTTAGACAAAGGCTGGAATTCCGGACTTCCGGAGAGGACACCGTTGTGCACCGCCGGCTGTGAGGGTTTCCTCCATTTACCATTGCCAAATCCGCAGCAAATGCTACCACGAGAAGAACCATTATGGGTGCTTGGGATAGATTTAAGGGCGCTCGACGATACTTTGGAAGCGAACGGAATAGGTAACTTCCAACCACTTCCAAATTGTTATAACAGAGAGAGAGAGTTGAGATTGAGATTATCTCGATGAATGAAAACAAGATTGTAAATGAATCTATTTTGTTAAGAGTAACAAATGATTCTTTGTTTCAAGACTATAACAATAACCAGGTAGAAGAGAATATTTCTTCAGCAGCTGCCGCTGCCTTAGCGACTCACGACTACACTAATCGCAGCTTGGCGAACGCAGCCGAAGATCGATGCTTCCCTTGCACCTATCAAGGATGTTTAAAGGTATCCTTCAATCCTCTCCATCCAGTTTTTTGTACTAATAAATTTCACGACTCAATAAATCTCAATTATTAAGCATGTGAAGATTCAAACAAAATTCTTTGATTTTTCCAGGTGTATGCAAAAGCGTCGCACTTGAAAGCTCATTTACGTCGACACACCGGCGAGAAACCGTTCGCGTGTACGTGGTCCGGCTGCGGATGGCGATTCAGCCGATCGGACGAGCTAGCCAGGCATCGGCGATCGCATTCGGGAGTGAAACCGTATCCCTGCGAGTTGTGCTCGAAGAGATTCGCTCGGAGCGACCACTTGGCCAAGCATCGCAA